>VZRP01013985.1:6054-25921 GCA_013397995.1 Malurus elegans | reverse complement strand
TTTTTTTTTTTGTTTTTTTTTTTTTTTCAGATTTTTGGGATCTGCTGGTGGTTCCACCACCCAGCTTTCTCTGTGGGAAACACTGTGCAGAAAATCCAGGGTGTGGGGAACTTTGTGTGCAGCCAAGCACAGAGGCATTGATTTCACCTTGGGTAATCCCATCCGTGCTGCTGGGCTGTTCTGTAGCTTCCCAGAAAAAAAAATAAATTACAACCTGCTATGAAGGCAAAAAAAAGAGGGTGAAAAATCAGCCTGGCTTTGGTAAATGTGAATTTTGTGCCAACTTTTGGTCATTTTGCCTCTGGAGAAGCTCCTCCAGCACTTTGTCCAAGGGCTCAGGTGGAAATTTGAGGTGCCCTGGGCTGCTCCTTTGCCCAGGGATGAATTTTTCCTCTGGTGTGGAAAGGGGCTACAGGAGCTGCTACCAATATTTTTTATTCATTTTTAGGTCTCTTCTCCATGGGGAGCCTCCCATGCTGCCTGCTCGGAAGAGTGGAAGGTTCTGTGCATATTTTCAGTTCATTCTGAAATCTCAGGTGTCGCCTCCTCAGCCCATTTCCATAATTGTTTCTGCAGGAGCAAATCGTGCAGCCACGAGGGGAATGGGGGAAAAAAATGGTAAGAGTTAATAAAATAAAATTAAGAAGTGAGGTAAAATAAAAGAAAATGAAATAGCAAAGTAAAATAAAATAAATTAGAATAAAACAGCAAAATAACAGCAAAATAAAATAAAGAATAGTGAAGTGATAATAAAATAAAATAAAGTAAAATAGCAAAATAAAATAAAATAGCAAAGTAAAGTAAAATAGTAAAATAATAGGAAAGTAAAATAAAGAATAGTGAAGTAATAGTAAAGTAAAATAAAATAAAAGGAAATATAATAAAATAGCAAAGTAAAATAAAATAGCAAACTAAAGTAAAATAAAATAGCAAAGTTAAATAAAATAAAATAGCTAAACAAAATTAAATAAAATTAAATAAAATAGTGAAAATAAAATAATAAAATAAATTCAAAAATATCACACATGTCCTTCCCCACTATTTACCCCCTGCCTTCCCAAACTGTGGGCTTGATCTCACAAAAATGTTAGTCCTGTGTGGTTTTAGGCTGACTCCAGAAGTCATGATTTCAATTTTGGGGATGAGTGTGTGTTTTCCAGTGGTCTTCACTGCATTCTTAACTCATTTATCCATAGCTCTGCTCTGCTGCCCCTCTCCCAGTCAGGTTATTGGATTTGTGTGAGGTTTTTTTTTGGAAGGCACACTCTCCTGGGCTGTAATATTTAAATATTCCTTCTCAGTTCTCTGAAGTGCCCCTCCTTCACTCCTTACCCCCTTCCAGTTCATTTACCCTTTCATTTATCCTGAATTCTGGGATCTGCTGTGATTTGGGGCAGATTTCCCGTGAGCTCCATCACTAATTCCAGCCTTCCCTGGGTGTTTATTGCTTCAGCACACACAAGATTTCCAAAGTCAATTTAATGGGCAACATCTGCCTCATCCCCCTCTCCTTCCTTTCATTCCAGGATGTTTTGGGGTTGTTTTCATTCACCCATTATCCAGTCCTACCACTTGGAGAACCAAACCAGGCTTTTTTTTGTTGGTGGGTTGAGTAGGACATAGCAAATATCTTAATTCTGGCCTCTCTCTGAAGCCATTAAAGCTACAAAATTAATTACCATTTATTCATAAAATTGCCTTAATCACATTGCATTTTTTTTCCTGAGGAGATGCCTGAGCAGATATTTTATTATTATCACTGGGCAAATGTTTGTATTACCTTATATCCCCTATTCTTAGGAGTTTGTGGCCTTATTTCATTAAATATCTCACACACTTCATGGGTGTTTTTTTATTTTTTTTTTAATGTTTTTTTATGGTTTCTCCAGCTCTGGCTTCCTTTATACCATGCACTTCTCTGCAGGGAGTGAAAAAAAACCCCTCTAAGCCTGTAATGTTCATCTTTCTCTGACACGCTTGGTTGTGATATATTAATTATTTTTAAATAACATTCATTAAAACCGTGCTCGTTCCTTCAAGATTTTAAAATCAATGTCAGAGAAAATGAAAGCCTTTGTTTCAAATTCTCTTTCTGATTATCTCCCCTCTAATTGACTTTTGCTCCTTCCCAGTCAAGTTTTAATTTCCTCATGTGGATAGATGAGGCTGTCTGGTTCTATTTTTCTTTCTCCTGCCTGGCTTTGCATTTCTACCCTAATATTTCCTGATCAATTTCCATTCATTTCCATCACGTTCTGAGTGCAAAAAGTGAAGACCCCAAAGAGCACTTGTGGAAAAGTCCCAATCAGGGTGGGCTCTGCTTTTTGGGAAATTCTCAGCATTTCCCCAAACAGCAGCTCATATTCAATATTTTTGAGCAATCTTTACAACAGGCCATTTTTAATTTGCTGTTATTTTTGAATTAGAGATATAAAATTTAGATGTTTTTACAGTTTTGGTTCTAATACCCAGAGGAGTTCAGCTCCCTGGTGAGGAGGAGTGTTTGTGTGAGAGGGTTTGGTTTAACTGGAGGATACCAAGGCATGGTTTAGGATTATTAAAACCTCATCAGCTCTGCACTGACAAGAATTTGATCAGCTAATGCCAATTTTATCCTGTTTTTTAGGCTGTGTTAATAGCCTGGTAGACATTCTGAATTACTGCATGTTTTGATAATGAAAACAGAAGAAAACAAAAAAAAAATCCAAGTGAAAACCCCCAAACCAAAACCACGACGTGGAAATAAATATTGCATGAAAAATCAGCTTCATGGATGCATCTGATGAGCTTAACTGTTTTAATTAACTTAATTATCAACGTGTTTGTGTGTTTGTAAGGGAAGGAAAGCAGAGTTTGAGGCTGGAGCTGGCAGAGACCTGAACTGGGCACTTTTATCCCTTTTCCACCTGGGAATGAGGAATTTCTCTCCTTTCTGGTGGGATTCTCCATTCCATCTCCTGTTAATCTGCTTTCCCCACTGCTGATCCGATGGAATGTTTAAAAACAATCCCTGCCCCGCCTGGAAATGAGATTTTTGTGAGATTATCTGTAAGAAAGCAGAGAATTCTCTGTTTTACAGCAAAGCACAAGTAAAGGCAGAGGAAAGGCTGTGGCAGAGAATGAATTCAATCCCTCTTGTTGGTAAATATTGGCTTCATCAAGTGCAGTGCAGGGTGCAGCATCTCCCAGGAAGATTTTTTTTTTTATTATTATTTTTTAATACTTTCCTCAACATGAGAAGGAGCGTTTGTGTTCCACAATCCATCAAAGCATATGCTTGCCAGAAGACTTTATTAACTTATTAAATCAGGGAGATGAAATGGCCACTTTGTTCTGTTTAATTTCAAACAATAAAACTAAATAATAAAATCGTGGCTTCACCATGCAGGCTCGTGTAAGATGAGGAAGTTTTTTATTCAGTATTAGGGGTTCTTGCAGTGGTATTTTAGTTTTGTTTCCATCCATGTGTTTAAGTAGTGGCACTCCATAAGGGCCAGAAGCAGCACATGAATTGTAGTTAAGATGGGGAGATTTTACCTAAATCTGCTTCCTGTGCTGGGGAAAGGACAGATGGACACATCCTGTACAGATGGAAAAGCTGAATAAAGGCCCTGCCTTGCCCTCTGCTCCTTGCTGTGCCCAAAATTGGGTTAAAAACCGCTTTTAGGTAGCAATTCCATGAGTAAAAACTCTCAGTGTGGAGTCCAGGACCTGTAGCTTGGCTTGTCTTCTTCCCCAAGAATTGGTAGAGATTTGAGGATGAGATGCCACACTCAAAAATACTCATAAAATAATACTCAAAAAATAAACTTTTAAAAAAATATTTTTTAAAAAAGTAAATTTTAAAAAAACCTCCAAAAGCACATTTTGGTTTCTAGCTTTGCTTGCAGCCTTGGGCTATAGACTCATGAGGGGAAAGGGGTATGGTGAGGATGAATTTCAGGTCTCTGCTAGTCCAGATTTCTATTTTTAAAAACATAAATCTGCTGTCCCCAGTTCCTCTGTGAGATTCAGCTGCTGCAGGAGGGGGACACAACATTGATCAGCATCTCTCAGATGCTTAATTGGATAATTAAGGTGAACAGGGATTGTTTTAAGGAGTGATTTGACATTTCCTACTGCATCAACCTCTGAGAACCACTCCTCCCTCCTTTAATTACGTAAAAGTCTTGATTTTGGTTTGAAAAACCCTGATTAGGAGCTCAGTTTATGGTGGTTGTAGATTATTCATGAACCAACCTTCCCTTTTTTGCTGGAGACAAAATCCTACCACCATCGTAAATTTTACAGCAAACATTCCACATTCCCAGCCCTTCTGGGACAAATGAAAGGAGCAAAAATTTATTTTTTCCTCCTGCCAGGGTAGATGAGGCAGTTCCATGTGCTCAGTGCTGTTTGTTACCTCCCAGGATTTCAGGATTTCAGGATTTGGGAACCAGGGATTCCTGTTCTGAGTTACCTCCAGGAGAAGCTGCTTTTCCATGGCCAGGAAAAAGTTGGCATTTTCCACTTCCAGGATAGAGCTAGCATCTCTAAAACCCCCCCAAAATGTCCCAAAAAGCTCAGAATCCTCAATCCTTTAAAAATAAATGAACCCCGAAGAGGCCGTGCTGCATTTCATTATGTGCACAGAAAATCCCTTTTTTTTTTTGCCACGCTAGGGCTCTTTTGGGGACTGTAACGGTGTGAGGGCAGCATTGTTTGGTTTTATTTTTTTTTTTTTTCTGCTGTAAACTCTGGAGCAGTTATTTCTGCTCTGACATTTGAGGCATTAGAATTAACTATTCTTTCTCATTATGCCAACACCCAAATTCTGCCACTCCCCTTGATTTTCACGGCTGTTTTTTGGCGAGTTAAGTGAAATTACACCGTGAAATATTAGAACAGATGCACTATTGCCTTGATCCTGCCTGCTGCTGTGTGTGGGCTGAGTTAATATTGTCTCTGCTCGCAGATTTTGATGTTCAGTTCATGGATTAATTTGTAGGTTTGGGGTCTGAGATTGTTCATCTTTCATGCTCTCCTGCAGGCTGTTGTTTACTTCCTTCGGTGCTCTGAGTATAATGAGTGCATTGATTAATCATTTCGGTGTAAATCATTTATATTCCAAATTAAGTGGCTTGAAAAAGAGCTGTGAACAGGTTTTTGTTGTTTTTTGTTTAAAAAATTCCTTTTGCCACAGCCTGACCTGTCCATCCCCCAAATGCACCTCCTTCCTCCAGCTCAGTCCCAAAGCAGGGAAGTCATAATAAAAGCAGGGATGGCCCTCAGATAAAAATTTACATTTTAAGGAAATTTAGTCCCATTTTAATGTTCCTGAAGCAGAAGAGTTTAGGATAAGTCAAGGAGTAAAGCGGGAAGTTTCTTTCCTATTATCCCTCCCTCTCTTTCTGCCCATTTTGGAGGACACAAAGGCTGTTCTCTCAGGATGTTTGCAACTTCCAGAAGTTCTGAAAGCTCAGTAAAAGTGTTTCTCTGCAGACTGGGAGAGAATTTGGGTATTTCCTGCAGATTGGGGGAGGATTTGGGTTTTCCCGGCAGACTTGGGGAGGATTTGGGTGTCCCCTGCAGACTGTGAAGTCATCATAAAAGCAGGGATGGCCTTCAGATAAAAATTTACATTTTAAGGAAATTTAGTAGCATTTTAATGTTCCCGAAACGGAGGAGTTTAGGAAAAAGGCAAGAAGCAAAGTGGGAAGATTCGTTCCCATTTTTCCTCCCTCTCTTTCTGCCCATTTTGGAGGACACAAAGGCTGTTCTCTCAGGATGTTTGCAACTTCCAGAAGTTCTGAAAGCTCAGTAAAAGTGTTTCCCTGCAGACTGGGGAGAATTTGGGTTTTTCCCGCAGAATGGGGGAGGATTTGGATGTCCCCTGCAGACTGTGAAGTCATCATAAAAGCAGGGATGGCCTTCAGATGAAAATTTACATTTTAAGGAAGTTTAGTCCCATTTTAATGTTCCTGAAGCAGAGGAGTTTAGGATAATGTAAGAAGAAAAGCTGGAAGATCTTTCCCATCTTTCCTTCCTCTCTTTCTGCCCATTTTGGAGGACACAAAGGCTGTTCTCTCAGGATGTTTGCAACTTCCAGAAGTTCTGAAAGCTCAGTAAAAGCGTTCCCCTGCAGACTAAGGCAGGATTTGGTGCTCCTCTGTGCACTGGGGGAGGATTTGGGTTCTCCCTTACAGACTGGAGGAGTATTTGGATGTTCCCCTTTGCACTGGGGGAGGATTTGTGTGTCCCCCCTCAGACTGGGGCAGGATTTGGGTGTCCCGTGCAGATTTGGGGAGGATTTGGGTGTCCCCTACATCCTGGGGGAGGATTTGAGCGTTCCCCCTCAGACTGGGGGAGAATTTGGGAGCTCACCTGCAGACTGGGGCAGTATTTGGGTGTTTCCTGCAGAGTGGGGGAGGATTTGTGTGTTCCCTATATCCTGGAGGGGGATTTGGGCGCTCCCCTGTGCACTGGGGAGAATTTGGGTGCTCACCTGCAGACTGGGGCAGTATTTGGGGGCTCCTTTGCAGACTGGGGGAGGATTTGTGTGTCCAGCAGCTCAGTCCAGAGCCAGCCATGCCCAGCTCCCACCTGCAGCCGGACTCTCCAAGCCCCTCCAGACCCTCCTGCAGCCAAAGCTGATGGTGATGAGCGCTCACCCAGAGCTTGGAGAGGAAATCAGAGACAGAATGGGTGCTCCAGCTGGGGAAGTTGAGGCACAGGAGGGAAAAGTGGCTGTTAAAAGGGTTGGGAGTGAGGTCCAGACCTCTTGGCTGCCCGCCCAGGGCTCTTTTGGGATTCTGCCAAGGGAAATTGGCTCTAAACTGCTGCTGCATCCACAAAATCTTCTCAAATCCCTTCCTTCAGCACTCAGGGTGAGGGAGAGCAGAATGGGATGTGGGATCAGCCTGTTTGTCTCAGGTTCCTGGGCCTCGGTGCATGAGAGCAGTTGAGACCTCAGAAAACACAATTTCACCCAACTATTGTACCACAGGAGCAAACAGCAGCTTTTATTTCTGCCAAAATCTTTACAACCAAATGGACAAAATTTATCTGTAGCCTGACAGCCAATATGCATTATCCTCAGGTTCTCTGGTAAACTATTAAAATTAATCAGGTGGCAAACTTTCATTATGCCAGCTCTAATAAACAAGGAATGCAGGCTCCTGGAGCTGGCAGCATCGGGAAATGGAGCAGCACAATGAAGTGGATGAGGAAATCCTCCAAAAGACAGACGAAATCAAATTAAACTGCACTCACACCCAACTATTTATTTGTGTTTTGGATGTTTCACGCAGAAGTATCACAACCTGTTACGTGATTTATTTTCTATATTTATGTATATATACATAACACGATAGATATATATTTTATACATATATTTTATATATTTATATGGTTATTAATGGTTATTTATATGGTGATTAATTTATATATTCTACACAATAAAGTGCAAATGGCAGCAGCTGGGGGTGAGGCTTTGCTATGCCCCCCTCGGGCAGTTCGGTGTTGATGGTGCTGGGGGAATCAACATCTCTGGGTAAATTTGGAGAAACTTTAGCTCAGGTACAGTCTAATATTAGGATTAGCAGCTCAATGCAGTGCTCTGCACCTCAGCAGGCAAATAATCAAGGTCTTCTCCCTTGCTATGGCTGCGTGCTAACGAAGGCAAATAACCCAGCTCATAAATGAAACAGGGCTGGCCCCGCCACTGCTCCTTTACCCAGCCCTTTATTGTGATCTTTTAAAGTCCAGGCACGAGGGAGATTTCCATGTTCATAGGGATTAGATCAGGGGCTGATGTTGATATTCTGTCACATCCCAAAATCCTTTTTGCTTGTTGTACACACATTGGGTTTAATGCCCAGAGCTGAGCCCCCTGCATCCCAAACAGAATCCTTTCACAGCTCAGTTATCTGCTGATGGTTCCTGAATCTCTTACATGGAAATGGAAGATGGGAGATAAATGCANTAGAGCTTTTTATGGTTTATTCAATAGCAAATGGAAGAGTTTGTTGTTGGAGTTTTTTTTGTTTGTGCTGTTCCTTTCTTTGTTTCTTTTCCCCTCCCTAAACCTTGATCTTTTGTGTTTGTTGCAAAGGAAACTCTTGACAAGTGGCTGGAAGAGTGAGCGAGTCACAAAGTGACAAATCAGGGAATCATGAGGATATTTTAGTTTGGTTTTGTTTAGGATGTTGAACAAATGGAATGTCTCACATTAAAAGGGGACTGAGTGTTTTTTGTGACCTGGACACGGCAGAAAAAGCTGCTCTGCATCATCACAGCCTCCTGGGTTCACTCTCATCTCTAAAGAGTGGTTTGGGAGGGAGTTTGTGCATGGGCAGAAAAATCCATCCCTCCCTGGTCATTGTGTGCCTGAACCTCGGGACAGAATGGTTTGGACACTCACCTGTGGGGCAGACAGAGGCAGCAGCACCCCATAAAAAATGTAGGAGCCCTGGAGAACGTGCTGAGAATTGTCCTGCGGGGTGATGGAACAGAACCCAGAGAGCTGTGCGTGCCTCCAGGAACAGAGAAATGTTTGAGTCTCCCCTTGAACTGGAAATGGGGGATTTAAGCTGACACTGGAGAGCTTTTATCCACAAACATCACAGCATTTCTGGATAAAGAGGCAGGGGGTTGGGGCTTTTTTGGCTAAACACACCTCTCAGCTGCTGCACTGAAAGAAAAATAGAGGGGAAATGTGATGTACATGGGATTCAGTGTTTGGCTGTCCAGGCACTGCAGTTTGAGACATCAGTTTAACCAGGCCAGTCAGAGGGAGTATGCAAGACAGAAATCAAATAATAAATGGTTTCTAAGAAGGAGATGCAGGCAGATTGGAATCTGAGTGATATTTTGGAAGGAACTGCTTTTCAGATGTGACTTTTCTTTTTTTCCTGGTCCAGGAGGAGCCGTAACCATCCAAAGCAGCTCTTCCCCACATCAAACCACGTGAGTTTGGTCCCCCAGTGGAAGGGAATGTTCATTTGGTTGGCTGCCAGCTGGCAGCTCCTGAATGAAGAGCTCTCTGTCCCCCGTGGCAGTGGCAGAACTCAGCTCTGGGCAGCGCAGTGACGCTTTCCTGTAGAAAAAGCACAAAATTCCTGGGAACTGAACCCGGCCAGTCGCACATTCAGCCTTGGCAGAGCTCAGATCTTGAACCATTTGGGGTCTGGGAGAGGAAACTGGTGGGGAGGGCAGGCAATGGTTCAGCTGCGAGCTGGCAGTGCCCCACAGGGGGATGTCACTGTGGCAGAATGTGCCCCCTTCTCGTGGCTGCTCTGGACATCCCTTCCCCCATGAAACAAAGAGATGAGCCAGGCCAGGTGAAGGTCAAGCAGTTGATCATTTCTATTGAATTTATTAGTTATTGTTAGATACATATTTTAATTTATTTATATATACTTTATTTACATATATAAACATTTATTTACAGTGATTTGGGAGAAATAAATGTGATTTATGGATTTCCCACTGTCTTCCTGGGTGAGAATTACTTGTGTTCTCCAGGCCTGATTCAGATTTGTGCTGCTCAGCTGGAAGAGCTGTGTTATCTCCAAATACAAACTAATTTGGACATACAATATTGCACAAATTAGATACAAATCCTACTGATTTCTCCCCTTTCTGTGGCAACCACAATGACCAGCCCAGAAGCGTTATGTTTATTATGGTGGCATTTAAGCTGCCAACCACAAATGAGGCCCTAAAATACTGGAAACAACAAAAAGGGGGAGTAAAAAACTCCCTGTTCTCCGTGGTATTCATTGTTTTAAGGGCTTGTCTGAAGCAGAAAGCAATCCTGGTGTCAGAGAAGGTGTGAATAAACCCACATCAACCTGTCCAGCTTCACGGGGCTCCTCTGATGCCAGATTAAAACCAATTCCTCTCTGGTTGTATTCATTTCAGTTTGTTTTCAGCAACTGCACTCTTTTTGGAAGGGTTTTTAGCAAAGGAATGTTTCAGAGTATTCTCTTCATCTCCTGGATTTCAGCATGTCGTGCAGCTGTTTTCTATTTATACACGTATATGTGTGTGTATTTATGTGCTCTGCATCCTTCCAGGGCTGGCTGGGAGCAAAATGATTCCATAAAACACTCTCTGTAAAAAAAAAAAAAAAAAAGTCTGTAAATGTGGGGTTACAGTGGGGTTTTTATGAGAACAACAAGGGGAATCTCTCCCTTGCACAGGAAGGTAGAGATGGGATGGAGGTGGTGCAGAAATGGGGTGAGAGGGGAAGGATTTGTCCTCCAGGGATGGAGGATCAGCTTCATTAAAGAGTTTCTCCATTAAAATCTGGCCCAGGAGGTGTTCTCGTGCCATGATTGATGTCGAAGCTATTTGCTGAGCCTGTCCTACAAATCTTCATCTTTATGATCAGTGGCTGGAGCTCCATCTATATTTTAATACACTTACGCCGTGATTAAAAACACGGATTTAATGAATAGGCAGAAATGACTTTCTTACTTTGTTAGTACAAGGCCATTATGTCTGACCCAGTTCTGCAAATATTAGGCAGGAAATAGGTAGGGAGGAGGAGAATGCAGGAGCTGATTTTTAATATACTGTGAGCTGCTTATAGGGCGAGAACCATTCGTTCCAGCGATTATTTTCTCGTCGTTTCCATATTCAGCTGCATCTGTTCCTAAACACAATTCACAAACTGGCTTAATTGTCTCTGAGCCCAGAACTGTAAGGGGTGTGTTTTAAAAAGCAAACCCATCAGTACATTAAATAACAACATTTTAATTAACTCAGGAATGCTTTCCCTTATTTATTGTGGTTTATTTTCCCCCTCTTACCTGGCTCTTGAGAGCAGAAGTTTATGGGTTCCCTATGGAATTGTGTTACTATAGTGAAGTTGTTCACTGAAATTTGAACAGACAGAGCCTTGAGGGTATTGAAAAGTTTCCTGCCAAAAATTTAGTATTTCCGAGAATTAATGGAAACAACCATCCCAGTGATCTGCCAACTGCTGTTCACTGCGGTTTTAATCCCTCAACAACTCGATTCAGGTTTTCAAGAGGCTGTAAAGTTGTGTTCAAATACTGCTGAGGTGCTGGTTTAGTTTCCCAGTGTAAATATATTCAAATAATCCATGGGCAGCGTTAGGGATCTTTATCCCTGTCCCTGAGATGCAGCTGAAGGGGACAATCCCAGGGGAAGGGAAATTCTCAGCCCCCACTGACTTCCAGGTGGCAGAGGCACAGGGACATCTGACATTAAGGCAGCAAAAAAAGAGAATGATTCAGGAGGCTGGGATATAAATAATTCCCAAATTCCACCCAGCAGCCAACTGAAGCTCTTTAATAAAGCACCAGGGAGGTTTTGGGTTTGTGCTGTCACATGGGAGAAGGAGATCAGAGGGAAGGGGTGACATCTTTGTGGTTCCACAGGGCAGATCCTCAGAGCTTCATTAACGGGGCGTTAATGAGCAGAGGGCTCATTGTCCTGGCTGATCTGTGCCTCGGGATCCTGCGTGTCAGGGGCTGCTGATGGACCCGGTCCATCAATTATTTGTTACATTCCTCATCTATAAAATATCCCTGCGCTTCCAACAACAATTAAGGGCTTGTGAAGCATCCCAGGCTGACAGCCTTAGAGACTGAATTCTGTTTATTTGGGGAGGAGGTGGAGCTCAGTTTGTCCCTAGATCCTCTCCATGGACAAAAACTTTCCCATCAGCAATTTCCTTTCGTTTTTGTCACCCCTAGAAGTGTTCAGACACCTTCTACCCCCCGAGCATTGCTGCTTTCCTGAGCTACAAACAAGGGCAGGTCTAAATTTCACTCATGACTAAACAGGTTCTACTCACCAGCAAGAAAAGTGCATTATTTCTGCCCGTATTTTCTCCTGTCCAGAGGAATTTCCTCTGCCAGGCCCAGTCTGGCTGCACCAGAAGTTGAATTTTAAAAATCCAGCCTGAAGAGCCCTCGAATGTTGATGAGTTTTAGTCGTGGCCAGCCAAGGGCACTTTGGAAGCAGCAACCTGTGGGTGAAAAGTTCAATATCCTCTCACCAAACCTCTGAGGCCTCCAGCAGCACTGATGGATTTCTTTTCATGTTGCTTAGATATTAACTCTGCATACTAGGGGAGAAAAACATGAGGTGTAGTCTGAGAGGCAAGAGAAGTGTTTTTAAAAAGTAGGGAAATATTAATAATTTTTATTAGTATTTCTAAATAATGGTGGTGCTTTTATAGAACTGTAAAAGAGGCCATCTACAAAACATTAAAAATCACAGATGTTTTAAATGGAGATTATATCCTTGGGGAAATCAACAGGAATTTATTGCTGTGTGTTTAACTTGTACTGTTTTATACGAGGCTATTGGTTCAAACAAAATGTGAACTTAGGTGGACTCTGCCTCGGCCCAAAAAATTCATTCATCCTCTGCTAATTTGCCCTGTGACACGGACCACAATGTCTGAAAAATGTTTAATGAGATTAAAATTGTATTTAGGAAAGAATTCATCTGGGGCTTTATGATCTGCAAAAAGTGCAGGGGAAGCTGTGCCATTCACTGGGAAGTGAGGAAATGTGGCTCATTTAGGGTTCAGGATTCTGTAAGATCAATTTATATCTGTAATCTTGACAGAAAATCATCTTCATGAAAAAAAAAAAATCATCTTCCTGCTGATCATGAAATGTTTAGAAGGGATTTTTAATTTTTTTTTTTTACATAATTTAGTTGCATCTGAGGAGGGGAGTGCTTTGGAGGGTTAACATCAGTCCAGCACTTCCTCCCAGGAGAGAGCCTGATCCAAAAAATTGCATTTCCACCCCAAAATCCAGGGACCAGTGTTTTTCCAAGGGAGGTGCTGCCCAGCAGTGCAAGTTCCTCGTTTTTATGAGCACTCTGAGGCATCACAGGAGCAATGTGGATAAAAACCCTCCTTCTCCTGCAGTTCTCCAAATAATGAATAAATGGCCACATCTCTTCCTGAGAGCTGAGCCTAAAAGCAATAATATCCTGCTCCAAATCAGGTAATGGAGTTCTTTTTTCCCTGTCACTGGAAGGGCCTGGTGCTCCTGGCATGGTGACAGCCCAGAACAAAAATCATCCCACTCCAAAATCCTCAATGGGAGCTCCAAGTGTGCAGAACGGAGCCTGGGAATTCTGGTTTAAGAGAAACAGCTCTGTTAATGGTGATTTCTGTGCACCAGGAGGAAACCAGCCCTGGCACTGCTGGGGAAGGGGCAGCTCTGTGTGATTCCTTCGTTCCTGCCAATAAAACCAATCCTTGTGTGCTTTATCTTCTGATAATAAAGATGCAAGTGTGCAGAAATCATTGTAGGCACAGGGAAATGAGTTAATTAATTAAGTCCTTTGGTAGGAACAGGAATTTGTTCTCCAGCTTCTGAACTCCTGAGCAGCCCTGAGAAAAACCTGGGATTTTGTTGCTTCCTGAGTTGATTTCTGCAGAGCCAAATTGAAACATCTTGTGACAATATAGATTCATTTTTTGTGATAATATGAATTTGTTTCTTTTGACAATATAAATTTGCTTTTTGTGACAATATAAATTTGCTTTTGAAAACTTTCATGGAGAGTTTTTGTTCAGTATGGAATGTAAAGCTGTCTTTCATTTTATTTTCTTATATATTTATATACATATATATATATGCATATCTATATAAATTTCCATTTTCCAGGCTCCATTCTGACTGAGCTGTATTTTGTTCTGAGTTGTTTAAGGCGATAAATAATTCATCATGAGTATGTTAATCCTGCAGAGTATGTTTAAGGTCTAACATTTCGTGGAATTAAATGATATTTAACCAAAGTCCTTTGGATTCCCAGGCTTTGTGGATGACAGTGAGTTGAAGATCCATGGGAGTTTATTCCTACACGAATCAGGGTGGGTGTAAAAGTTATTACATCTCTGATTTAATCACATTTTGCACTCTACCAACATCCTTTCCGAAGTTTACTGTCAGTGCTCCCTCTGATTCCAGTTGTTTGTCACTGAGTGTCACTCATTGCGGAAAAACTGATTGTTTTCTCAGAATGTTGATGGGAATTCAAACAAAGTTGGGAGTAAAACTGCTCAAACATTTCCATTTTTCAGCTGGGTCTGTCACAGAGCCAGGGATTGGCTCTGCTGTGTCCGCCCTCCTCTGCTCTGTCAGACCCCACATCACACCCTGAACCAGAGAGATTTGGCTGAATTTGGGGATGGAAAACTCAGGAATGAAAGGGGAACAGGAATTTATTCAAACTGAGATTTGTTCCAGCTCCATGAGAGCTCAGCAGCAGAGACCAGCCAGGGTGGGATAGACAACATGTGCTTTCAAACCCCATTTATCCACAGGGGAAAAATGAGCTGGGAATTCTGTTATGGTCATGCAGTGCCTGGGAGAGGCTCTGGGAATATCCATTCCCAGTGTAATGGGGACTTGTTTTCAGAATTCCTGAAAAAAAACCCAGCAATTTTCTCTATTTTTGCCATTATTATATTTTATTTTACGTCGTGTATTTTATAATGTCTGTATATTATCTGCCTACCTGGTTCTTCCTCTCTCTTCAAGCAATGAATCAGTTTTCTCCCTGGATGTAAATCAATTTGTTTCTTGGGGCTCTTATTTTGTCCAAGAGGTATTTTTGGGGTGCTGCTGGGCTGAGTGAGATTATCCCAATCACATTTCTCTGATAATGTTTGCTCTCTGGTGCTTTCCATGGGAATATTTGATTGGGATGAAATGCTCATGGGATGAAACGGTCTTGCTTTATTCACATGTAATTTGCACGGAAATTAAAAATTCCAAAGCAGGAGGTTCATTATGAAAATCAGGGCCCTTGATTAACACCTTAATCCCTAAGAATGGGAATGCCCAGTGCTGGTGTTGGGTTCCAGCAGTCTGTGCTCATTTTCTCACTCACCCTGCATTTATGGATGGGCTATTTATTTATGGGGATATTTATTTATGGATTATTTATTTATGGGGAGTCCCTCACATTCTGTGTCTCAGAGGGCACATTTTTATCAGGGTGAGCCTTCCTTATCTACAGGAAGGTGAACCTTCCTATCTTCCTCTTCCTTATCTTATCCCCTACCCTCTGTTTTATAGAGGGTTCGTGAAAATAAACCCAATCCTCCTCTGTGACAGCAAAGGTGCAGGAGGTGCCAAAATTATTTATGGATAAATTTGGGCTCTCCTGAGGGTGATCCAGGTCATCTGCCAGGATTCACCACTCCAGCCTTTCCAGAAGGAGACAGATCATTCTCAGGAGCCCTAAGGGAGGCAGGAGACTAATTTATTGCATCCCTGTTGGCTTTTCCTAGCTGAGAGTGCAATTAAAAAAGTGTTGATATTATTTTTGGAAAGTTATTGTTAACTGTTCTTTTCGGCAATCACACTTCCCATTTTCACGTTGTTGTGACATCTCCTCTCTGGCTGTGGCAGTTCCATGAATTAAGTTAAGTGCTGTTGTTCAGCTTGATTACCAGGAAAGTGAAATATGCCCCTCGTGGGCATTATCTGTCACGTTGCTGAAAACAAAACCATCAGAAAGCTCTGCTCGGTGCTGGGGAAACCTCACAGACTCTGTGAGGCACCAAAGGTCTGCCACTGCTTCCACTTCCCTCAAATTCTCTAATCCAACCTTCCCCAAAATGAGAATTTTTAATTTTTTTTTTCGTGTTTCATCTGGGGAGGAAGGCACAGCGTGTAATTCATAGACTCTTCACATCTTGGTGATAGAGCATCACAAATTCACATTTCAGTTTCCAGAGTGGGACAACACACCTCCTGCAATCAGAATTTCCATTTTTACCTCCGAGTCCTCACGTTTGTGGAGCGCTCAGAGGTGAAAACAGAGACGGAAATATCGTGGTGAACGATATGGGAACACCTTCAATTCTCAGTGTCCTCTCAGAATTCCCGTGCCATCATTTCCTCTCTGCCCTCCTTGTGTCACCCTCAGCGTGGCCCATGTGCTCCTGCCTTCTGTGCCTTGTTTATTTAATACCTGTCCTCGTTTTGCTTTTACAGCTCCAGGGCCTATTTCGGGCTCCCTCAGAAGCTTTTCTCCCAGTTTGAGCCATGCTATTTTCATGCCCTACTTTGGAAACGCGGGGCTCAAGAATTACTGAGATTTTTGAGGAGTTGGAACATGAAATTATAATAATTTCTTTGATTTAATGAGAAAATTGGCTGCTATCAGCTGTAGTAGCACGCTTTTGTTTTTCAGTCATAGAGAATGCCTGTGCAAGCATCAGCTGATCTTAGATTTTATTAAAAAAATTGCACTTTCGACATGTTTAGCTATTTGTTTGATCTTTTTGTTATAGAGCACACAAGACTAAAACAACAGGTGATCTTTTTTATCTTACATCTCTGTTTTGAATGCACTTTTATTTCCTTTTCCGTATTTGTCCACCACTTCCTCCATCACTAAACCATGATTTTATCCCATCCCCAATCCTGGTATCATGGACAATATCTGGTTTTCAGGGAAGCACTGAGACCCGAGCTGTGAGTGGCTTTTGGGTATTTTGACTGAATTGGCTGACCCAGACTGACCTGAAGAACACACCTGAGGTGCTCAGAAAAGTCTCAGTGTGTGTGATATGCATAATAAAAAGTGATTTTTGTCTCCTAAATGCTGGGATTCCAGGAAATGAATATTCCACTGTGGCCCGATTAGAAACCAACTCTTTCATTTAGAGAAGTTGCAATTGAAACAAGCTTTGAAATCCTTTATTCCCTTCATAATTTTGACTTTTCTGCGTGAACTGCTTTCATTTTTGACCTCCTGTGGTTAATCATAGTAGGACAGACAGCAGCTGGGCAGTCCAGTTCAGGGATTAATGAGCAGCTCACAATCTAATTTCTCTCAAAAGTTGTGGCTTTATTTGTAAATCAGCCCCCAAAAAAGAGAGTGGAGTCACTCTCTGCTCTCACATCCCTGCTTTCCATCTCAAAAAGGAGGAGGAGCAGCAAATTGTTGCTTATTCTGTCTCTGGGTGTGCTTTGTGTGTTTTGTGGGCTGCCTGTAGGTCAGAGACTGGGGCAGGGAAATTTGAGATGTCCCCAAGAACCTCTCAGGGTCTTTGTCTGCAGGCTGAGCCCTGGATGTAGGGTGGTGGGTTTGGGATGAGTTTGGAATGAGTTTGGGATGGGTTTGGGATGCATTTGCGTTTGAGATGGATTTGTGGTGGGGTTGGGATGGGTTTGTGTTTGGGATGGGGTTGGAATGGAGTTTGGATGGGTTTGGGATGGGTTTGGGATGGATTTGGATTTGGGATAGGTTTGAGATGGGTTTGGATTTGGGATGGGTTTAGGATGGCTTTTTGGTGGGTTTGGGATGGGTTTAGGTTTGTGGTGGTTTTGTGCTGGGTTTGAATTGGTTTGGGATGGGTTTGGTTTGGGTTTGGGATAGATTTGGGATGGGTTTGGGATGGATTTGGGCTGGATTTAGGTTTGGGATGGGTTTGGGATAGGTTTGGGATGAGTTTTTTCTGGGTTTGGGTTGGGGATGGATTTAGGATGGGTTTGGGATGGATTTGGGATGGGTTTGGGATGGGCTTGGGATTAGTTTGGGATGGGTTTGCAGTTGTGGTGGGTTTATGGTGGGTTTGGGATGGATTTAGGATGGGTTTGGGATGGATTTGTGGTGGGGTTGGGATGAGTTTGGGTTTGGGGGGGGGTTGGGGTGGGGTTGGGATGGATTTGGGATGGGGACACCTCTGTGCAGCCTGGGGACAGTTCTGTGCAGTTTTTTTCTCTCTCCAGCTAGCTCTGAGTCCCCCTGCTCCCATCAACCCCTCCTCATGGGGTGGCAGCTCAGGGGCTCCTCATGGCTGGAATATCTCGCGGAGAATTAAACAGGGAGCCCACAGCAGCATCTTTTGAATAGATGGCCGAGATATTGGCATTACTCTGAGCTCCTTTTAAAATTTCTCATGCATTTAATGCCTAATGAGCTGTAATTTTAGGGCTGGCTGGTGCTTTTACAGGGCTTGGTGCCTTAAAGGACCTTTCAGAAATAGCCAAGCTCTCTGTAAATCAGGATCCTCTAAAATGGCCCTGCATCATTTCAAACACATTTTCAGATGTCTCTCCTCAGAATTTTGGTTGTTTTTTTTTTTCCCACAGATATGCTGCTTTGTGCTTACCTGCAGAATGCTGTAGAGAGATTGTATCAAACTGAAAAAAAAAAAATAACCCCAAAACCTAAGGAAAGGAACATTTTACTGCCATTAGGAAGATTCAAAAAGCGTAAGAAAAGGTGAAATAAAACACACAGTGTTTGATAATACACAGCACAGTTCCTTATCCAGTCATGGTTATTTGCTTTAGAAAAGAAGCCCTTGGTGTGACAGAGGAACTCATATATTGAATTACGTATTTTTAGACTGTGCCCTGTGCTTTAGTAGTTTTAAAAACACCCAGTGATGAAGAAAGAGTGAAATGTTGAATCAAAAATGAATCCAGTGTGTTTGGGTAACTCAACCTGCCTCCAGACATGCTTCCTGCCACACGAGTGGGTAATCAAAACATTCTGCTATGTAAAATGCTTGGTTTTAAAGAAGAAAAGAGCAAGAAAAAAGAAATCATGTTAGGGTAGAACATTAAAGTTGTGCTTGGCATGTGAAGGTTCCAAGGCTAGTGATATGCAGAATTTATGCCATTAATATTCTCACTTTCATGCTACACTCTGTGTCCTGTGACCAAATAATTGGAGTACATTTTACACCCCATTATGCAGCAGAACAAGAGCAGGGTCTGCAGTTTCTCTGAAAGCTTGTCTCGCTGCTCTTTGCATTTTTTATTCCTTTTATGCACTGCTCTGGGATATAAAAACATTCCCTTTAGAGTTGTATAAACACTGAAGGTTAAATTGTACAAATGGTCTATGGCTAAACGCTTGATGTCAAATCTGCACGGTTTGGTGAGGGGGATGTTCTAAAATCCCAAATAAGTCTGAGAGAGTGATAAAATCCCGGCCTGTCCTCGTGTGCTGTGCACGGGCAGGACCTGTCCAAGCCCTGGGTGTGTCAGCTCAGGGCTGGAGCAGCAAAGCAGAATTGCTCTGTGACATTTAAAAAAATACCCTGAGCCGCTGCCACCCTCCAATGAGTGCAAAAAAAAAAAATCTATTTTCTGTAGTAAGAAACTCGTTTTGCCGAATGACAGGGAAACGAGATCCATGGAAACTTCACTTTCTCATCAGTGCACTTTGTTCACAGCCTGCAAAGTTGTTTTTAGAAAACATCTTTCGTTACGGGGTGGGGGAGAGAGCTCATTGTGAGGAGTAATAGCGAGTTTGAAAGTAGAGTAATAGCGAAATAAAATGCAGCAGATGTCCATTCTACTCGGGAAATAAATAAAAAATTTACTGTTTTCTGAGTTACAAAGCATTCCTCGAAACTTTCTGTGGGAAGTTACACTGGGAATATTTTCTTTAACTGTTCTTTAACTGTTTCTTTAACTGTTCAACTGAGCTGGTGTTGGTTTTGCACGACAGCTTCTCTTCTGGGTATAACTAGGTAATAATTTGATTAATTAATAGTTTTATTAGTTATTGATATGTTTTTCTATGTAAAATCTTTTTGACTTATTCTGCTAAGACTTATATATATATATTTACATTATGGAAGGTATAAGCTCCTGCAGGGTGGCTTTTTGTCTGCATTTTTAAAAAAAAAATTGCACACGCAGAAGTTAAAAACATTAAAATACCTCATTAAGGGTGGGACTGTGACTAAAAATTCTCATTTATAAGACTTAACAATTTCAGTGCTGTCCAATGAATTGTGGGTAAGACACAATTGATTTCAGTTTCGCAGAGAAATTTGTATGAGGTTTGTTTTTTTAAAATTTATTTTTATATAATTTATTATTACTATATTATTTATTATTATTGA
>VZRP01013984.1:255176-279400 GCA_013397995.1 Malurus elegans | reverse complement strand
ATCTGAGTCAGGAATTGTGGTTTTTCCTGCAGCCTGGGAGAGTGATGCTTGGGCTGAGGGGCTGCAGATAAGCTGGGGGGGTTTATGATTATTTTTCTCTAAATTATTTGGATTATTTAGTGATTTCAGTTAAGGATGTGGTTGTGAGGGGATGAGTGGCTTGAACAGCCTCCACTTGTGTCATCGGTGATGTCCATGGTGCAAATCCAAAAAAATGCCCCAAAAAGCAGCTCTGTCCTCAGGTGAAGGACACAAAATCAGGCTGGGGATGGTTGGATTTCAGTCAGATTAAGCTACACCATTTTACTTGATTTTCAGCGAGCTTTTCTTGCTGCAGGTGGGATGGGAGGAATGGCTGTGGCTCTGACCATTTCTGAAATGGCTTCTTTGCTATCAAATCCGGTGTTAATCATCAGAAATGCCTTCAATGTGCCCTCAGCGATTTGAAATAGCGTCAATTAACATTTAGGAAATTAATTTCCGACTCTTGGAATATTAAACATTTACTTTACAAATGGAAATGAGGTGTCTTGGCTGTGCATCTCTTGTGCCCCTTGACCCTTTAATCTCCAATAAGGCAAAAAATATGCTAAATTGGCAAACAGGGAGGTGTGTTTGGGTACTGGAATTGTGACCTGTGGAATTATTGCTGTGAGGTTTGGTACTGCAGCAGTGTTATTGAGTTTTTAGTCAGGTTCAAGGCCAGGTTGGATGGGGCTTGGAGCACCCTGGGATGGTGGAAGGGGTGGAACTGGAAAGGCTTTAAGGTTTCTTCCCACCCAAACCACTCTGGGATTCTGAGAAATGTGACTGAAAATTAAGAAATCCCAACTGTGTGGATGAGACACCTGATGCTGTGAATCCCTCATGGTTCATTGTGGCACACTTTGATTCTACTCCTCCTTTTCACAAGATTTGATTCCTAGAAATGACTCAAACAGAAACGAAGGTTCTTTACAAAATCTATAATGAGGATTAATAACCTTTGCAGGTTAAAATAGTTGATCTGATCTTTGCTAGGACTGATTTTGTCACCCTTCTTATTGTCAATAAAACCATTTTAGCTGTGATTCTGCAGAGAGCTGTTACAGTGGGGGTCACTCAGAGATGTTTCCCCGTCTCTCTTTGTTGACCTTGGGTTCCTGTTTGCATCCCTTGCCCCAGGAAGTGTTTGGCAAATGGATGAATTGCTCCAAAGGATCCATCTGCCAACTGAGGGGGATGAGAAATACTCTTTAGGGTCAATTTTGAAGCTTTGTTTTCCTTTGAATTTTGAGTCTGAATTTCTCAAGATCACTGTTATCCTTACTGACAAGGAAAATAAGATGGTTTCAGTTTGCTTAATTCATTCAAACTGTTGTTCCTGTTTCTAGGAACCAACATCTTTGTCTCCTCACTTGCAAATACGTCTTCTGCTTTGATTTCTCTTAAAACTCCTTTAAAATGATAAATCTTCACGTACAATGTTGCAAGTTCTGGTGGTTTTTATTGAATTTGAAAGGGATCTGCAGAGGTGATGTAGTGCAACTGCCCTGCTCAAAGTTTTCTAGTAAAATGTTATTTTAGGACTTATTGAGTGGCAGCTGTCCCCAATACACCATGTGGCACAAAGAAGGAATTGGAATATGACTCACTTTCTGTCTCCAGTCTGTAATTCCTTCTGCTCTTTCCTCATCACTTCAGCTCCCTCGCCACTTCTAAATCTTTCAGGAGCTATCACTTCAGTCTCACAGTCACTATTTTCATTCCTCTTCACACGAAACAGTTCTTGGCCATCAGTTCTTTCCTGAATTCTTCTCCCTGCCCAATCTGGATTTTCCTTTGTGCTTCTGACTCGTTACAGTTCCAAACCTGCAGAGTTGTGTGGTGCTCATCCCTCCCTGCAATCCCTCTATTTTGAGAGCTGAATTGCCCACTGTTGGAATTTCCAGAACATGGAGCCACACAGGCAGCAAACTGCATTTCATGCACTGCTGAAGTTAATGGGAATTTGGATCAGCTTTGTGGTGCCCTGCTTCAAAGTAGTTCAAAGATCTCTTATTTCCTCATTTTCCTCTTAATCTTGGTTCCTCTCATTCCACAAGAATTATCAGAATTCTACTGTATCACCTGCTTTGATACAGGAGATCTTATCTTCAGCACAGTCCTTGAAGTCTTTTTCCTTCCACAGGAAGCAGATGGGGGGGGGGGAAAAACCTGTTTTCATGCTGAGCAGATGTGTCCTGATTTTCTTTGTTTTTATTTAGGTTTTGCCACAGTCTGTTATCCTAGAATTAAAACACCTCATCAGAGGCTGATGATTAGAGCTACCTCTGTTTTTGTTTTTTTTTTTTTTTCCTTTTAAAATGTCACTGGAGCATCTCTTTCCCTTTTTCTTGGGGACTTTTTTGGCAGCACTGGAGCTGCAGGAGGCTGTGCTTTGTTATGCCCCTGGAACTCGAGCCCCACTATTGACAATCTCAAATTGGCAATTCCTGTTGAGACAGCTACAGCAATATAATGTTCAGAATTTCTTTTTATCCATCAAGATCTTAAACCGATCTTCAGCACGGAGGCATTCCAAATGCTTTGTGTGTTTGTGGGAACACCTCTCTGATGGCAGTAAATGGAAGATTGGGAACATTGATCATTTAGGGAGAAACTCTTCACTGTGAGTTTGGGGAGGCTCTGGCACGGAGGAACTGTGGCTGTCCCACCTGAGTGTCCAAAGCAAGGCTGGACAGGGCTGGGAGCACCCTGGGACAGTGAAAGGTGTCCCTGCCATGGCAGGGGGGGCACTGGATGAGCTTTGAGGTCCCTCAAACCCAAATTCTGCACGTGTTGCACAGATGCTGTTACCTGATCTCATTCCGCCTCCTGCTTTTCAGTCAATTCCCTTCCTGTGAGCTCTGTTTCTGAGCAAGGTATGAGTGCTTTATTTCAGAGGATCTCTGCTCCTATTTCTGCTCTGAGATGTGAACCTGAGCTCTCTCTCTGCTGAGAGCCCCCAGCAGCTCGAGGTGGAGCATCACCCCAACCTTACAGAGGAGCTGCTTCTGTCTGCCAGGGAACGCACTGGATGAGGAGCTGCTGTGTGTCTGAGCTGTGGGGCCAAGCTGTGGGGTTGGGCAGGGCTGTGGGGCCAAGCTGTAGGGCTGAGGTTCATCCTGGGCTCATCCTGGGCTCCTGTGCCGTGCTCTGCCTGCAGTCCCAGCTCACCACGTGCCACACTCAGACCCAGCGCAGGGCTCGGTGGCTTTGGGCTCTGCACAGGGATTCTCCCAAGGAGCTCCCCCCGTCTCTGCTGCATCCTCATCTCAGTCTGCAGTGCTTCCTGCACATCACAAATCCCACTTGCTGCATGTGCTGGCTCTGGCCAGGGACCTGCACTCGTGGAGCCTTGGGCTTGCTTTTTTTGTCTTTTGAGACCTTTCCCCCCCGCCATGCCCTGTCTGCATTTCAGAGATACATTTCAAGTGTTTTTATAACCCTTTACACTGTATTTTTAACTCGGTTAATTGCACTAAAGTTGTCTTTCTGCAGTAACACAAAGCACTTGCAGTCTTTTTTGTTCTGCTGCAGCCAGGAGCAGAAAAAATCGCCCCTTTCCAGATGACTTTCATTTTCCTTCCCAAGCCATTTTCGTGTAATTCTGCATTCCGACTCGCTCTCGGCACTAAAGCTCTTTATGCTGTGGTGTATTTTTAACTAATGATGTGTCACTGTACCAGCTCGGGTTTTCTTGTATCTATTCTGTAAACAACTAAAGTTCCTTTTGAGGGGGAGGGGGAGGAGGAGAAGGGATGCCATAGAGTTACAAGTCGTGTTCGTCTTCATGCGAGCAAAAGGGATCAGACTGGCCTCGGACCAAATTAATTAAATGTTCCATTTAGTGGGAGATGTCAGCGAGGAATAGATAATTCTTCCCATCTGAAGTGCTTGACTGGTGGAGGAGAACGGCTCTGCGTGAGCAGGAGGCCTCTGAATGTTACACAAATGTCAAAGCTGGAGGGGAAGTTCAGAGGCTGAGCCTTTGCTGGGAATGTTCTCTCCTGGCTGAGCTTTCAGCTCCCACTTTGCCATCAGGAGGAGCAGCAGCAGCAGTAGAGAGCTTGGGGGTTGCTGGAGGACCAGAGCATCAAAGGATGCTCAGAGGAGTAATTCCTGTTAGAGGATTGCAGTGCCAGCTCCAGGAGCAATGGGAGAACGTGTGGGTTGAAAGGTAACAGTGGGCAGAGCAGCTGTTTTATTTGTATTTTCATTAACTGCAGATTTGGATGTACAATAAGGAAAGAAGGGCAAAACCTCTGAGATTGTTTTACTTTGACCAAGTCCCTTCAATGTATTGACAAGGATTTTTTATTCTTAGCAAAGTGTGGGAGGAGGCTGCAGCGCTCTCCTATCTATAATTTTCTGTCATAATTGAATGTAGCTGTGGTTTCTGAAACTTTATATCTCCATAAAATCAGTTACCTGGAATATGTCTTTTAAATGGCAGTGCTGTAATCTCATGTACAGCAGAGCAGGTAACTTTAATAACCATTTCCTGATGTAATACTGCCCTCTGCTTAAAGAATGCCAAACTTCATTGCGGAGTTGTGCACTTCAACCAAAACACACCTGAGCAAAAAGTATTTGTGTTTTTCGCCAGGATTTTGCATTATTTTGGATTGGAAGGCCACAGCCCTGGTGTGTTTGTGGGATGCAAAATGGGAGCACTCACTGTTGATCATTTTACCCATCTGGTGGTATAGGATTCTCATTAGAGCTATAAAAATAATGTGATTTTTTTGTTATTCTGCCCATAATAATAAGTTAAAATTATGACATAAACATTTTAGAGAGCCTTGAATGGAGGTTGTTAGGTGAAAGAGCTAAGCTAATTTAGAGATCCATGAAAATCAAAATGGCTCACTTCGATTAATCTGCTTGAAATAAATGCCTGAAAGGTGACAAATGATTTGCTCGTCATGTGAAGTGACTTAGTGCACTTCACCCTGCCACAGCACATCAGCCATGGCTTTGCTCATGGCCCCTGTGAGCATATTTCACATGGGACAGCAGTATCTGAAATTACTCAGAGAGGACGCGGGGAAGCAGTTCCCCATTTCACTCCATTTCTTTATCAGTTCATGGTCCACTTCACAGACAAACTGCTTTACAGGGATCTTGGTTATCTGCACAGCATTGCTCTGTGTCAATATTTTGGTTGAGATTTAACTGGGCAAACCTGAGCACAGTTCAGCCTGGATTTGACCGGCTTGCTGAGGTCCCTGGTGCCCTCTGTGGTGCTCTCAGCACCTGGGGCAGCCAAAATTTAACAAAATAAATACCTGGGAGATGCCTCAACAGGTTATAAATGCAGGGAGAGGGGTGGATGCAGCATCCCCACAGCACACAGGTGTCTGGCAGGGTTTCTGCTTCCCAACGTGAGTGAGAAATATCAAAAGCACAAATGTCACCCCTGTTTTTGTGTTTTTTCTTCTCCCAGTTCCCCACATCACTCTCAGTCTTGTGAGCACATGGGCATGTCTCAGTGTTAACCAAGGAATTAAGGTAGCTGGGCTGGAGGGATTAAACTATTGAAAGGAGAATAATCAAGATATTGAGTCCCTGAAGCTGTCTGGTAGCAGGAGATCACCTCCTGCCCGCTGAGGGGAAGGGGCTGTGCTGTGCAGGAGGAGTCCCCATCATGTGGGGAGATTTAAATTGGATATTGGGAAGAAATCCTTCCCTGGGAGGGTGGGGAGGCCCTGGCACAGATTCCCAGAGAAGCTGTGGCTGCCCCTGGATCCCTGGCAGTGCCCAAGGCTGGGCTGGATGAGGTTTGGAACAGCCTGGGACAGTGGAAGGTGTCCCTGCCGAATTCAGGATTCCTTTCTCCAAGTCTGGAGTTGGTGACACAAAGTGCCAGTTAAAGCTTGGCATTCTATATAAATATTAGATGTGATCTGTTCTGCTTTATTGGGGAAATCTGTTTGCCATTCTGTTACAGGGGAGCTAATTGGGTCCGTGGTGAGTGCATAAATTAGGATATAAATTTTGCAGCACCACTAGTTTATGCACGTGGAGGTTTGAAAAAGTTCTAGGCATCTTGAGAAGAGTTGTGTGGTTTTGGTAAGTTAAAAAATGGCAAAATAAGTAAAAATTGTACATTTATAGTGATCTTCTACCTGAAGCATTCCATGCAATTGTACTGTGAGAAAAATACTGATAAATGTATGAGGTGTTTAAGGTCAAAAGTGTTTCAAGTTCCCATCTATCAGACCTGGCCAGATAATTCACCATTAGTAATTACTGAGCTAATTTAGCATGCTTTTCTTATAATAGAATGTGGGCTAATTTAGCATGATTTCCTTATAATGGGATGTGTGAGGATTAATATCTTATATTTTCAAAAGGAATTGGTGAACATTTGTCTCCATAAAGATACAAAAGAAAGCAGTGAGATGTGAAAAGGTGCAGGGGCAAGTGTGACATCCTATCCTTCGGAATATAAAAAGGATAACGTGGAATTTGAGTGTACCAAGTGTGTGAGGAGGGCTGCTAATGGAGACCAAGGCCAAAAGGTTGTTCCTTTATTTCCATTTAAGTGATAGGAACTGAGTGAGATGCAAAGACTGCCAGGTTTGCAGTCTCGGTGGGATTTATTTGGGGTGCCCCAACTCTTCAGCACAGTTTGAAGCACTTTCTCTGCCTGGAAGCAGCGTTGTCGATGGATTTGGAGCTCCCATGCCAAGTTTCAGTGATTTCCTCCAAGGCAGGCTGTTCTCTCGGCTGATTTTAACCGGGGAATTAATGCTTCCATCATCTCTGAGCACTCTCTTTTCCACAAAGATGGTTTAGGCTTACAGAGGTGTTCTCAATATGTAATAATAGTGTGTCTAGAATATACCCTCTAATTAAAACAAAGGAGCTTGAGAGGAGTGAAATAAATCCACCTCTAGAATGAGTAAGTGCTCACAAGGTTTCCATTTAATCAATAGCGGTGTCGGCGGTGATTGCGCAAACTTGAGCGCGGCGTTTTAATCAGGGATGTTTTTCCTGGCACGGGGGTGGAAAATGCACTGATTAATTAATTTCTATTCCTGGAACGAGCCAGCCTCCCAGCAGAGCTAACCTGAGCAGCTTGGTGACGGGGCAATATGCGCTGAAAATGTAAAAATGCGAGAGGTCCCCGAGCTGGTGTCGTCAGAGCCGTGGCCGCAGCTGATTAATGAGTCCGCAAGAACAAGAGGCAAAACTGGAGAGCTGGGAGAACCTGGCGCTGCTTTTGATCTAGTGGGTTTATTGAACTTTTTTCTTTGCCTGGCTGGGAGCTATTTTACGACTTTTTCGAGGAGTGGTTTTGATGTCGGGGCTATTTTAGCCCAAAGAGTTTTGCTGTTTGATTTGCATGCCGGGCTGGCTCCGCAGCCTGTCCCTGCTCAGCCTGGATCCCGCTTTGCTGAGCCCACAGGGATGAGATGGAAAGGTAACCAGCTTCCTTCCAGGAGCTACTGATGTGCTAGTTGCATATAATTAAGAATGTTAACAAGGGCATTATTGTGCTAATTATTATGCCTAATTACAGGGGGGGGAAAAAACCCAGAATATTTCATGGCCACTTTCTGCTAGACAGAACTTAGAAGCTTTCCAGAGACTAAATACATTAATTAATCTACTGTGCTTATTTAAATAGAAGAATGTACTAAAATATTTTCTGTTTCATGGAGGGAAAAAAGAGAAATAAGAGTAAGTGACCTTTCTGGAGAAGCAACTTATTTAAATAAGTAAAACTAAACAAATATCACAGAAAATGTTGTTTTTTAGTGATCCACTTGAAACAGCACAGCACAAGTAGCTGTAGGAGAACAGGATATAAACTGGGACATGTGGGAAATAAATGAAGAGGGGGAGAGCGTTTTGTATTGGTTTTGGGGACAAAACTTGCTGATTGTGGAACTCCTGGGTGTAGAAGGGTGGGCTGGGAAGGACTCAGAAACCACCCTGTGCTGCTTGGAACAGCCCTTGGAGAAGCTCCTCTGGTGCTTTGTGTTGAGGGTGACCAGTTCCAGAGTCAGGGCTGGAAATGCTTCAGCAGGAATTTAGATGAGGGGGATGATTTGTGTGGGGCATCTCCCCAGGTTCTCTGTGTTGTTAAAACCCATCAAGAACCTTTGGGGTCTGATCCCAATTTTTCACACTGCTCAAACCCCACAGGAGTGGGTAGACTGGAATGAAATCTCACTGCTGAAAGCTCATTGGCTCCTAAAACACCCCTAAATCAGTTCAGGGGTTTATTGGAACCAATAAAAATTGCGGTGACAGTCAATGCCATCGCTGTATGCACCGAGGATTTTGGGTGGAGCACAGAGGCGGCCGTGCTTTGCAACATGCTTTTATGGGACAGCTGCAATTTGTCTTTCACTCAATAAAATCCAGGGCTGGATGTTGTGATCCACTGGGAACGACAGGAACTGTGCAGAACTTCCAGTGTGGGGTCTGGTTATCACAAACTGTAAAGTTATCAAAAATTGTAACTGATCTCCCTTCATTGCTGCTCCGGATGTCACGGGTTCACGATTTCATCTTGTCATGAATCAAGGCCCATTTTAAGAGGACAAGAACTCTTTAATTTCTTTTCCTCCAAGTTTATTTGCACAAGAGAGTAAGAATCCCAGCCTGCCTGCACTGTTTGAAGGAGTTAGAGTGGTTGGATCATTTATGTGATGGGAACTTTGAGCGGTGTCATTGAAGGAAGAACCATTTGTACTTTGAGGAGCAGCTCAGAGAGCTACTTTGGGTAGAACTTCACCCATTTCCAGCCTTTCAGCCCTGCCACAATTGCTGTTTTCCAAGAGTTCTGTGCTGTGTATTGCAGGGAAATCATCGAGTGGAGAACATCTTGTGCACCAAGCACCTCCTGCAATCAGTTCACTCCAATGTTCATTAGGAGAGCAAACCCCTGCTGATTGTAATGAGAATTTTGTCTGCATAAAGCTTTTGTGACTCGGGTTCGAGTGGTGCTTTAGACTTCTTAAGAGTCTTTCAGGATCTTGGCTTTAAGATAATCTTTCCTAAAAATAATGCAAATTGCTCTAAAAAACTCATTCCAAATTGGTGGTATTTTTCCAGTGGCTCAAATGGACTTTGGACTAAGATAGGAAACTTTATTTTCTAAGGGTGGTTTTTTTAGGATAAATATATTTGTGTTTTCTTGCAGCTGCACTGCACAAATACTGTGAATCATGCAGGGTTAATTAGGACAGCCATGTTATGACTAAATTAATTGGATCATCCAAAAATCTACCCCTTTTTCTTGAAAGCCATTCCAAAAAAGTGAAGTTTGCAGAATATTTAATTCAGTCTGGAGGCAAAATGTTGCACAGAGAAAGGGAGGCTGCACTGAGCCCTTTCTTGTTTGACTGTCTTAGAAAAGCCGTCACTTAAAAAGCCCAGAAGCTGCCAAGAAAAGTTTGTGGAGTCTCCAGTCTCACTTTTTTTTGGTATCAAAAAAGGCTTTGAATAAACCTTAACTTTTTCTGACAGTGAAATTTTTGTGACTGTGAAATTTTCCGGGAGTTCTTCCGGAGTGAATCTCCCCTTCCCTGCTGTCATCACCAAAGCGACGCCTTCCCCAAGGGATGGGTGAGCACCCGGGGAAAAGAACAAATGCTAATTATGCACATTGTAATTAAAGCTAATTAGAGGTTGGGACTGCAGATGGAAGAAACAAGGGAAGCTGAATATTTGGGGGTTTTGTGTGCAGATCATAATGTCAACAAAGTTAAAGGTCTGGAAGGGGCAGGAGTGACCCCCTCATCTCTGTGGCTCTATGGGGAAATGTTTCTAAAAATAATAATAATAATTAATATAATTGTGCTGGTTTTGGTAGGAAGTGTGAGAATGGTGATAACTCTCCATCACAGTAATCTTTTTTGCTTTGCTTTTTTGGAAAAGGGACACTTGGCACTCCCAGGGTGTTTCTGTATTTCCAAGGTTTCTAAAGGAGGAGGAAGTTTTCAGTCCTGAGCAGATGTTTCTGTACTAATAAAATTCTTATATATGAGAGGTGTTTCACCTACTGGGCAATACTGTTGGATATTTCCCCTGACCAATAATTTTGGGCTCTGTTCATGGACTGGAGTCTTGCTGAAAGAAGCAAAATTTCCAATTGGCCTAATTTTTAATATTTGGTTTGGTTCAAAAGTCAAAATAGGACATTTGGAGGTTTATTTTGGCTTTGGAAAGCTCAGTGGCTGCTAAAACTCGTGGCATTAAGGACCTGAAATGTTTCTTCGCTAAAGTCTTTTAATGTCTGGAAATGGCTGTAATTCCCCGATAAGTTTTAAGGAAAATGAAGGTATTTAAAAAAAAAATTAAAAAGAGGGGAAAGCAATGTCCTTTACTTGTATAATGCAGAAGTATCAATTAAAAAATGGCAGCTTCTGGAATGAGAGCGACGCTGCCAAGAATTTTTATAACTTACTGTATTAGCGAGGGCTCAGAAAGCATTTGTCTCAAAAAGATGAGCTGCACATGAAAGCTTTCTGGGAAACGTGAGGCTTTTACGTGATGTTAAATACCTTTTAAAGGGATGAGTGCCTCGAAATGTTTGTCCTCTCGGTGCCTAAAAGGCTCAGCACGTCCCATAAGTCGCTGTGTTTTCTGTTATTTGTGTACGTGCAGCCCTCTCTCTGCTTTTCCTGAAATTACCTCTATTTGTGTCCATAAATCACTGCTGCACTTGTGCTCTAATGAACAAAAAAACTTCGTGCAGTGCTCTGCGAGTTAGAAAATCCCCTTTTTAGTCAATTATCTCAGCAACTGCTTTATGTGGGTTTTGGTTTCTTTATTAGTTACAGAAATGCATTTGGGATGGCTTGAAAATAAAATATTCATCCGTTTTCTTTTAAAGCTGTAGCCCTCCAGTCTGGTGCAGCCAAAGGTTCATTAAGAATAATTTGGATATAAATGGGATTGTACCAGAATGGGGCTCAGAGCACTAATTACATCTAAAAGCTTTGGTTACAGTCAGTGTTGCTGGAGCAGTTGTTAAAAACAGACTTTGCCCATCACCAGCATTAGCAGGGATTTTATTAAAGCACATTCCAGTTTATTCCAAGGAAGTTCTGACGTGGGGTGAGACCCAGATGTGAAAACAGCAATGGAAAGGCTGAATTTGGATTATTCCAAATAAAGACCAGGAAAAATAAGCTTAATGTTTGACAGGACTTTTGCAGGAGGGTTCCTTAAAAATGGGGCAAAAAGGACAAAACTTTTTTGGGATGAGTATGGGTTCATGGTTTTTCTAGAAATACTTCTAGATGTATGTATTTTATATTATTTTTTCTCTCTATACTTAGAATTTTGCTTGAATAGCGGAGAATGTTTGTAATCCTGCATGTTAAGAGGTGAGGAAAAGAAATAATCCCATTTTTTGTGTGTGTATGTGCACAGAGAGAAAACTGAACCATCCAGAGTAGTTTATTGACAGAGCTGGAAAAAGCCAATAAATAGTTTAAATTTTGTGCCTATTTAGCAAAAACTCAGAGTCACTCACTGGAAATACTTCATAAAAATGTGGAAATAGAGATTCTCAGTGCCATCAGTGCTTCCAGACTTGTTCCAGCACTCTTTATTGTGTGTGTTTTTTCTCATTTAAAATTATTTTATCAATTCACAACAAAGCCCCTTTCCCCTTTTTATCACCGTTCCAGACCTGGTGAATCTTCACCCTGAATTTTGGTATTCATGGTCTTTATTTTGGCATTCTCAAAAGAACCTGCTGCAAAGGATCTTTGGAGGATCCTTTATTCTGGCTGGATAGAAGTCCAGTGTGGAGTTAAAACAGATCCTGTGAGGCTGAGAACTCTGAATTTGGTGATGCCTTTTCACAGGCAAATCAAATCTGTGTAAATAAGCACTAATTACCCCTCTGACAGGCAGCAAACCCCAAATCTGTATCCATTTAGGACGCCAGGCTCTCCGTAAGCTGTTTTTCTGAATAATCCATTTTACGCATTTATTAACCTATAAATACATTTTTATAAATCTCGATGACATTTGGGTATTTTATTAACCACAATAAATGCCAGGGAAAATTGAATTAAGAAAGCTTGTAATGTGCTTTACTACCAGTTTGAAAATTTTGCTGAGCTGTAAATGGTCCTGCTTTATATCAAGGATAAATCTGTTTGAAGACTGAGGGAATAATTCTTTTTCTTTGTTGCCAGAGGCCCTGACCTTTAGGTTGATGGGTGGTTTTTAACAGCTTCACCTCTGTCTTATTCTCTCTGATTCTGTGGTAATTTGATTATCTGCCTTGAGCAGAGTCATGGTCCCAGCAGCAGTGAAACCCTTTAGGTGATGGTACAAAACTGGAATCACCACGATCCCACCAAAAACACAAATTTTCCCTTGTGTTTGTCCTATTTCTAATTTCTACAATCACCATCTCAAAACAGGTACTGATTGTCCCCAAAATGCCTGGGGAAAACAAAATGATCCCAAAAGCTGAGTTTCTTCCAGGTGAGAGCCCTCCCCTTCATTTGCAGAATAAAGTGGGTAATTTGAACAATTTGCAGTGGATGCAGCAAACCAAATTTTCCTGGGTGAAGTTTTAATTTTTGCTCTGTGGCTGCTGAAGATGCTGCTCTGGAAGTTCATCCTTTCCTATTCATCCTCCTTTTTTACACCTGCTCAACTCTGAGTTTGTACTCTTTGTTTACATGACCCCCGTGCTTTTGGCTGCTAGGGATGATGTTCCCATCCTTAATTGTCTTTTTTCCCCCCAAATATTTGTGTATCAGAAAGGAAAAGCTGGACTTAGCCCTGTGTGGCTTTTCTTGATGAACCCAATTAATTTTTTCTCAGTTAATGAAGTACAATAACCTCATTATTTCAGAAAGCCACTTCATTTTTAGGGTAGCTAATCCAGTGCCTGACTTGAAATTAAATTCAGTGGAGCATTTTGCTTTGTGAAAAGACTGATTTAACAAATTGTGGATTAACTTTTGGTGCCATGATCATTCTTCAGGTCTTTTACCTGGCTAAAACTACTTTTTCCTCCGGGTTAGGCTGGTGGAGTTGAGGAGCTCTGTGAAGCTTAGAGGACAATTTCATTTGTGGGTTTCAAAGGTGTTTCCCCTGGTTCAGGGGTGGTTTCCTGGCGTTCCTGCTGGATCCAGGGGCAGCTGGAGGATGCTCTGGGTACCACTGATGGACCAGACCAGCCTTAAACATCAGCTCGACAGGAGAGGAATAGAGAGAGTTCAGTGACTTTGTGATGTGGGGCCCAAAATAGGGAGTGGAAGAGATTATTAGTGAAAAATCCACTTTTTTTTTTTCCCAGATCCCAGGGCACCACAGGGATCTCTGCTGTGGCTGGGTTACAAACCAGAACTGATCTAAAGGATTCATAAATATAGACTGCAGGCAGGAGGATGGGAGAGGCAAGGGCTCCCAGTGAAAAGATCTGTCTTTATTTATTTTTTNCATCCTTAATTGTCTTTTTTCCCCCCAAATATTTGTGTATCAGAAAGGAAAAGCTGGACTTAGCCCTGTGTGGCTTTTCTTGATGAACCCAATTAATTTTTTCTCAGTTAATGAAGTACAATAACCTCATTATTTCAGAAAGCCACTTCATTTTTAGGGTAGCTAATCCAGTGCCTGACTTGAAATTAAATTCAGTGGAGCGTTTTGCTTTGTGAAAACACTGATTTAATGAATTGTGGATTAACTTTTGGTTCCATGATGATTCCTTGGGTGTTTCATGTGGCTAAAACCCCTTTTTCCTCCAGGTTAGGCTGGTGGAATTGAGGAGCTCTGTGAAGCTTAGAGGACAATTTCATTTGTGGGTTTCAAAGGTGTTTCCCCTGGTTCAGGGGTGGTTTCCTGGCGTTCCTGCTGGATCCAGGGGCAGCTGGAGGATGCTCTGGGTACCACTGATGGACCAGACAAGCCTTAAACATCAGCTCGACAGGAGAGGAATAGAGAGAGTTCAGTCAATTCGTGATGTGGGGCCCAAAATAGGGAGTGGAAGAGATTATTAGTGAAAAATCCACTTTTTTTTTTTCCCAGATCCCAGGGCACCACAGGGATCTCTGCTGTGGCTGGGTTACAAACCAGAACTGATCTAAAGGATTCATAAATATAGACTGCAGGCAGGAGGATGGGAGAGGCAAGGGCTCCCAATGAAAAGATCTGTCTTTATTTATTTTTTTTTCTTTCTCTGAAGCACAGAAAGGCCACACCATTTGTTTGTATTGACTTAAAGGTCTCATGTGAGGAGCTGCTGACCCTCTCATTCATTTATAAACTCTTCCCTGTCTGTGATTGCCCATGGATGGGAGGGAAATAATGCATTTCACAGCAGGATGAGGGGTAGGGAACCTCCTGGGAGAGGGAGGTGATCAAGGCTCCACTGGGCTGTTTTATTGTTTGGGAACAGTGCAAATACAGTTTATTTGCATTAAATAATTTCCCTGCTATTTATTGAGCTGGAAGGTTGGCCAAGGGCTGGAAATAACTTCTTGATTTTGATTACAGCAGAATTAACCCTTGCAGGGGAGGCCCTGAGGAATATGAGATGGTGAACCCAGGCAGGATTTGACCCATAAAATATATCATGGGACATTTTGATGTGTCTGCAGCCAAATCTGCTGGGGAGGGGTTGGGTTTGGAGATCAGCTTGGAATGAAGACCCCCTTTGGAATGCCCAGAGCTCTCAATATTGCTTGGAAAAAAGACCCCCTTTGGGTGCCCAGAGCTCTCAATATTGCTGCCCTTTGCTAGAGAATATTCCCCATTATTTACAGCATTTGCATGGAAAACTAGAAAATGTGAATTCTCTTCCTAGCTGTGACTTTATGGAATGGCACAGGCCAGCTTTAGGAATGTTTTGGGTGTTTGAAGAGCCTGGGTTATCTCCTGAAAGATCAAAACAAAAAAAAAAGGACGGCAGCAAACAGCCTGGGCGTGTTTTCTGCGCGTTCTATTTCGGAGTGAGGAGGAGGCTGGCTGGAGACAGACACATCTGTCATCTCCGTTCTGGTGAGCACACATGAACCCCTCAGCCCAAAACGTGGTTGATCTCGTCGTCTTTATGAGGCTTCTCGGGATCCTTGTAGGTGTGAGCAGCTTATTTTGGTGTGAGCGCCGCTGCTGCTCCGCGGAGCAGTTCAGCAAAGCAATCACCTTCGTTCCTGGCAGAACGTGGCGCGTCCATCATTCAGGATTACTTTGAGTGATGTCCTCTATGATTTAAAATGCTTTTATGGGCACATTTGTCTCCAGGAAAGAGCAGGCATTGACCACTTGCATACTGCGTTGCCCCAGAAAGCGAACAGCAGCTGAATGGTCTTGTCACACTTTGTTTTATTGTTTATTTGTGTTTTTAGAGAAATGGCTGGCGAGACCTTCCCATTCCTTTTGTCTTTCTCCTGTCTCTGGTGCTGGTAAACACTCACCAGCCTCACTTTGCTGAGCAGCAGCATCTCTTTAAAGTGTTTTCATGTTCCAGGATTCATTCAGAGGGAAAATAGAGCAGAGACAGTGGGAGTGAAGTTGGCTTTATGGATGCACGTGCTAAGTCTTGAAATGAGATTGCTCTGGGGATTTTTGAAGAGTCCTTTTGGCTCTGAGCCAGACACCCCTTGTGGGAGGAATCCCACCACCGACTTCGGATGGAGCCGTGCAGGAGGGAAATCCTCTAAATGCTGCTGCAGGCCAGCGTTCAACACCGTGGTATTTTCAATAGAAGATTTAAAGGGCTTAAGGAAAAAAAAATCAGCTCCAATTGAAGGTCAGAACAAGTGAAATGGAAGTACTTTGAGTGCGATAATCTCCGTTGGTATTTTATGAACTGTAGCTCTGTATCCCTGGGTCACTGTTTTCTATCATTGATCACTGTAATCCGAAATCATTTCCCTTCTAGAAAATGTGCTGCTTGTCTGGGCTGCCTGCTCCTGGCAGAGAGAGCTGGGGAGGGCTGCAGGATTCTCTTTGGGGGCAGGAATCCCTCCTCATCTGTGCCCAGGTGTCCACTCTGCCCTGTCCCCCTCTGTCTCCCAGCTGAGCCCATGAAATTCTTCAGCTCAGTCAGATCCTTGTAATAATTCCAAACAAAAAATGCTTCTGGGCTGATCCTAAATACTTTGGTTGGAAATAATTGCTTTCCTGGTAGTTTGTGTACCGTTCATCACGCTCTCATTCTATCTCCTTTCTTACTCCCCCGGCCTGTAATTATGTTTTGAAACAGAAAATTTGTACCAAGACGAGCACAAGCGTACAGCTGTTCCTTTAGTCCTGAAATGTATGGAACACCAGTTCTGAGCTGCAGCCTCATTAGCAGAGCTGCTGGGCCAGTGCAGACTGCTGCAGCCCCGTGGGTTGGCTGCCTGGGAGCGCTGAAAGCAGCAGGAAATGGTGACAGATTCCAGCAGCCACTTCAGGTTTGCAGAAATGATTGATCCAGCTGACTTTGCGTGTTTTCACAGACGTGCTCTGCTCCATATCCCTTTTTTGTAATCCCTTGGTGTTTATTGAGTTCCCAGAGAAGCTGTGGCTGCTTTGGGACTGTCCCAGGCCAGGCTGGACAGGGTTTGGAGCAGCCTGGGACAGTGCAAGGTGTCCCTGCCCATGGCTGAAGTGGAATTGGGCGATCTTTAAAGTCCCAATCTATTTCAAGATTAAATGACAACAAACTAGAAATAAAGTGGTTGTAGGTTGACCTGGAAATATCCACCAAAATGTGGTGTAATCGCTGCCACCTTCCAAAGGAGTCCATAAAACCCTGTCCAGACCTTGGCAGGGGCTCGGTGGCTCTGTGACCAGGTGACAGCTTCTGGCAGAGGTTTGCAGTGAAGGGCTGCACAACAGCACTGTGGGGACAGCTAAAGATGGGAGAAGAGTTTTCAGAGTGAAACCAAGCAGCAGCCTTGCTGCTGATAACATTAAAATCTGACTGGAATTGATGAAAGCCAAGGATTTCTCCTGCCTCCCATCCGTGCCCCACACACCCTCGTGTAGCTGTTTGAAGTCAGGGATAGCACAGGGTTTGTTAATGAATTGTCTGTTTTGATTAGAAATGCCCTTGCCGTTCTCATCTAAAATCAGCTGCTTAATATCATTTTTGGTATTCGGTTTGTACTGGCCAGGGTGCTGTATCTGATGTATAATTGAAATATTTAGACATTCTAAATGTAGATATTCAGGTTGCTGAGCCTTTGTACCGTGCTGGTGAACTTCCAAATGCTCTCGTGCCTCCTCCCCTGGCCAGCTGCCCCTCACAATGGAGAAATTAATCCTCCCTTTACAGTTTAGAAATCTCATTAGTGAGGAAAAAATCTGAAAAATCCTGGTGGAAGAGAGAACGTTGAGAGCAAGTTGTTGGGTTAATGTTTGTGTTTCAGTTTGGAATTGGGATCCTGTTGGACACTGAGTTGCTCAGAGGGCTCTGTGGGGATGGGGATGGCTGAGCTGGAGAGGAATTTCACTCTTGGCCTGGCTGGTTGAAGTTTGGATGGTTTCTCCTCTCTCTGCTGCCCTGAAAAAGTCACCTAAATGGAAAATCCCCGAGGGATCTGGACCATCTCTTCCCTCAAAAGGTGCTGGGGTTTCACTGTGGCATTTCCTTTGCTAATGATGAGTCCACCTGGACATCTCTGAGTCACCAACGCTGTGCTTGGGCTCAGTTTGAAGCTCTAGAAATGCAGATAATTCATTAACCACCCCATTTTCCCTGTGGTTGGAAGAGCTGTGCTGCCCAGCCAGACTTGGGGAGCTGCTCTGGGATCCCACCAAGAGGACATCAGAGCTTTCTCCACCTGCCTTTGTCAGAGCTCCCCCAAAAAAATCACTGATTCATTTACTGCTGTTTTAGTGAGGGCTGATGCAATCACACTTCTTGGTGGATTTCACACAAATGGAGCCTACAAATGGATTATTACAAGTTCTATCCCAGTGACTAAATTGTGAGCTGTTAAAAAACCCCTTCTAATGTTATCTTGAGTGCGATGCAGGCTAAATTTGGAAATCTTGATGGAGAAACTATTTACAAAGACATGTAGGGACAGGACAAGTGGGAATGGCTTCACACTGGCAGAGAGCAGGTCTGGATGGGATATTGGGCAGGAATTGTTCCCTGGGAGGGTGGAGAGGGGCTGGGATGGAATTCCCAGAGCAGCTGTGGCTGCCCCCGGATCCCTGGCAGTGCCCAAGGCCAGGTTGGACATTGGGGCTGGAGCAGCCTGGGACAGTGGGAGGTGTCCCTGCCATGGCTGGGATGGCACTGGATAAGCTTTTAGGGTCCTTTCCAACCCAACCCATTTTGGGATTCTTCGGTCTCCCATTCTGGGGTTCTTTGGTTTCCCATTCTGGAATTCTGGATGCCTGGTGTGGGCTATGCTCTGGTATTTATTTTTTCGTAAATAAATGACAAAACCCCTTTATCTTTTCCCCTCTTGCCCACCCAGTAAGCTCAGTGCACACGTGGCCTCTGAAGCAGCGCCAGGGCGCGTTCTGCTGAGCCTGGAAGAATTCTGTGACGAGTTTCAAATGTTTGAGACATCAATTTGTCCTTTTAATGAAGGCAGAGCAAGATAAATAAGGCATGTATGCAGATGTCAGCGGCACTTAGGCATGTGCATGTCAGCGTTGATAAAGCACTGAACTCGCAGGGCTGGGGCTGGATTAGCGCCTGTCTCGCCAGCAGAGCGAGGGGGGCTCATTTAGCACAGCATCATCAATTTTTGTTAGGGCCAGGTATTTTTTTTGGGCCCTCCTGAAGCTGGTTGGGCTGGAGAATTCATCAAAACAGAAGTGCCCGTAGCCCAAAAAAAAAAAAAAATCAAGGCATGTGTTTGTTCTGTGTGTGGCACTTATACTTGGGATTCAGAGATGGGAGGGTTGTGGGAGCTGCAGAAATGCTCTGGGCTGAGGGAAAAATTGCTTTTTTTGCCTTTCTTTTTTTTTTTTTTTTACAAGGGCATTATAATGAAATGGACTCTTGTTGCATTTGATCACAAAAGCACTTCTTAACGTGATACTCAGGAACATCATTTTCTTCTCTTGGGCAGCCATAGTTCACAGTTGCTTTGGCAGCTACATTCTATTTAATCTGTCAATTTTTCTCACATGGTGTAGCTGCTGTGAAAGAAATTGGAGCTGTTACAGTCTGTGCTTTGATACAGTCTGGGAAACGCAAGGTGGGAGACAGCAAACCAAACACAGCACGCCAGTAATTCCCTGAAAATCGCTGCTGTTCCAGCAGGGCGATTTCCCATCCTGGGGAGCTGTCACCATCCCTGCTGCACCGAGATGGGCTTGTTTGGATCCTTCTTTTTAATTTGTTTTGGTGCTGCCTGTTAAATACACTCCGCAGGGCTCAGCAGCTCTTCCCCAGTTTCTTGTTTCTAATGGCTCTGCTCTCTTCGTGTCATGATTTTGAGCATCCTGGGCTGTGGGAGGTGTCCCTGTCCGTGGTAGGAGTGGCATTGGGTGGGCTTTTCCATCCCAAATCTTTCTCTCTTTTCCATCCCAAATCTTTCTCTCTTTTCCATCCCAAATCTTTCTCTCTTTTCCATCCCAAATCTTGCTCGCTCTTCCATCCCGAATCTTGCTCGCTCTTCCATCCCGAATCTTTCTGGGGTTTGTCTGTGGTAACAAAAGTCAAACTCCTCTGTGGGTACAACCTCAATACTGCCCTCACTGATCTTGGAAATATTCCTGATATGGTATTTCTGAGAAACAACAAATTCTCTGTGGCAGAGTTGCCACATCATTCCACGATCCTGAAGGGGTTTCATCAAACAGATGAGAATATCTTTTAACAGAATATTTCTTGGTCTCCTTCTCTGAAAAACCTCATTGAACCAAGAATGATTCCTCTAGGGAAGTGTGAAGTGACATCAGCAGGGAAATGTAAAGGTCCCTCATTGGCTGTGTGATTTCATAAAGAAATTTGGTTTTTAGATGGCATTTTGGGGCACTGGCATATATTTTAAAGAAAATTCAACCATGCAATAATATCTATAATATAGATAGTGGTTTATATTTAGGAAACACTCGGCTGCTTTTTAGAATAATGAATAAACCTGATTTACCTTAAATACTACTCAGGATTGTAATTTGTCTTATGCTCCCAAATCCAAATAGAAGTGATTTTTGCAGTAAAAAACTCAGTAAAAATGCAGTAAAAACAAGGTGGCAGCAAGCAGTAAATCCTGTGCATTTATTCAGTGTACATTTCACAGCACCAGTGCCAAGTTCAGCATCTCTGGTGGAGCCTGATGCAATTTCCCTGAATTTAATGGAATTACCCAGGCTAGGATCTCACTTTTACTCTTTCTCTGTGACCTCTTGGTTGTCTTTGCTCTGAAACTTCCCCGCTGCTGTTTTCAGATGGTTCTTCATGTCTGAAATGGGTCTGGATAGAGGGATTTTGGGCCTTGCTGCTGACCTTCACAGTGTACTTCTGTTGATGTCTCTAAGTTTAGTGATACGCTAATTTTATGCAAATTCTGGTTTTAATTTGCTGTAGTATTATCTGCCAGTGTCCTACTCCTCCTGTAGCACCTACTGACATAAATTACACCGGAGCAATTATCAGTAGGAACTCAGCTCTGCTCACACCACAGCGTTTTCAAATTATCAATGCTGCTGCTGCTGCTCAGAACAAATGCAGGAATTGCTGCTTAATTGGCCCTTTTTGTAGGATGTTCTGAGCGTGTTTTTATTAAAAACTGAACATCCCCACTGACTGGGTAAGAACATGATCTACCTGCATGGATGGGAGGTTCCCCCTGCACCCATTAAAGTGTTCTATAGACACAGAGAAGTGTCAGAATAACTTTGAAATATTTCCAAAGCTGCACAGGTCAGAGATTTTGCCTGTTTAAGCTGCAGCATATTTTTGCCATGTAAACCAGTCTATAACTGTGTATTTTTTATGGACTTGTCATGTTGGCTGTTCCTCCTGTGCCACCTCTGGTTGTGTTCAGGTCCTGGCAAGGGCTTTTCCAGGGTGGTCAGGGGAGGATGGCAGAGGATTCCTCCAGGGACTGCCTGATCTGCAAAATAATATTAAAAAAAAAAAAAAAAAAAAGGGGCCAGGCAGCTCGAGGTTTCCAAGCTGGAAGGGGAGCTCTGGTCCTTGGCTTTGCACAGCGTGGATTAAAGGGATTAAAGGAACGTTGGGATATGAGCTGCAGCTGTTGAAAGGGAAGTTTAAAGGTCCCCATATGGAAATTTTGTGGTCCCAGTGTGACATGTAATCCTCCCACTCTCACAAGTATTAAATTGTCGTTGGGCACGGATTGATCCCAGCTGCTGGGGGTTTAATCTTGGCATTTCCATGGAGTCCTTTATGCTGTTGATACCATAACGTCCCCAGATCCTCACAGATTCCTCTGTGGAATGCTGCTCATCCTCTCCCAGCGCCCTGGGAGCTTTTTGTGCATTCTCACTTCCAACACAATATTAAGGTCTATATATTCAGGAAACATTGTCTATTCTTCTTCTCTTAAGCCCTTTTTCTAAAGGAGAGAAGTGATAGCACAGGGCTGCAGGATAAAGGAACTGGTCCTGATGAAATGAATTTTAATTTGTAGCTCCCTGATAATGATCTTGTGAAGAGCTCCTGGTACACTCCTGCTATAATATCTATAACAAAAGCTCCAAGAAAGAACTCATTTGATGCACATCCAGGCAGCCCTGTTATAATGCTGCAAGTCCCAGGATGTTCTCCATAAATAAATAAATAAACTGCAAGATTAATATATTAACTGAAATGAATTCAGCACAGAAGGAGTTGCTGCACATCCTGGGCCTGCTCACTCCGTTACAGCTGTGACATGGCTTCCCAGATGGCACAATTATCTTCCTAAAATATTGTGGAAAACTTCCATTTGTCATTTGGATTAGTGCAGTGAGCTTTCCCTAAACACAGGCAGCGAGCTCTGCCTCTCTGTGTTCTTCATGGCAGTAATTAGCAATAATTCACTTGGAATCAGAGAAACACTTTACAGGAGCAGGAACAAGCCAACTTCTTCCATTTTCGCTTCTGAAATCGCTGTCCTGCATGGCTGTATCTCAAATCTTTGACACCAAACCAGACCTCTGTATGATTTTCTATTTCTGGCGTGTATTTTATGTTCTCCTAATTGGACTGTCAAGGATTTCAGATGGTGGGCATGTTTGCAGCGTGCACCAGGCTGCAATATTTACAGAAATGCCTTGAATATGATATGGGGGATGATTAAAGTAAGGCTGCTTATTCTTTTATCAATCAGGAAGCTGCAGTAGATGATGAACCTTCAGTACAGGCAGCATCAGGCCCCTCCTGTATGTTATTCCTGAATTTAAAGAAATGTTAAATCATGCCTGTAGTATAAATGATGTTCCAATTCTAAACTATAAAGCTGTTTACATTTTGCGCAGGGAAAAAAAGAAGTGCTGAGGGTAAAGACTTAGGACTGGAAAAGAGTGCTCTTAGGAAAATGAAAAAGAATTCCAAAAGTTTTATTAGTTGGTTTGCCAAATCTCTTTGGTTGGGATTTTTTTGTTGTTATTATTATTTTTAGGACTTAAGCTGTGCAAGTCTAAATTTGATTCAAGAAAATAAGTCCATAATAATGGAGCATTGGATGATGACCTGGCCAATTATACTTTAAAGAACTTTGGGATCTTCTTAAATTTGCTTGCTTTGTGTTGAAAAACCGTGTTTTATTACATGATTAGTATTGCTCAATTATCATGTCCACAATTAAAATATTTCCATAATGTTTGAAGTGAAGCCTTAACCAGCAATGATGTGACCCAAAAGTGTAGGAGAAAACAAGATGTGAATTTAGGGACTCCAACTTAGGGAAATTGTGCTGCTGAATGGAATCTGGTTTGCTTTCCTCTCTTTTTTTAGGGAAAAAAACACTTTCCCTGCAGCTCCAGAAGGGAAGTCTGGATGATGGGTTTACAATTGGAGGGTATAAACACAAATAAAAGAAAGCACTTGTAACTGAAAGCAAAAGCACTTGAGTGGCAGCGATTGAGCTCTGGGAAGGGAATAACCTCCTCCAGGAGGAGAGGAGAGAGGGCACAGCTCTGCAGGGGAATTCCTGCTCTGGAGGTGCAGCCCAAGGGCTTTCGAGTGCCGAGGAGAGAAGATTATAAAGCAGAAGCCTCTTGTCCAGATAGACGCACTTGACATTTCGCTGAGCGAAATAGAGCTGCTAGGACAAAATAGCACCGACTGTGTCGAAGTTATCCAGTGCTTAAATTTGATTTTGAGCTTGGCGAGGAACTGAGAGCACTGAATTAGGTCATTTTGTGTCTGTGCTGAGCCTGGAATCAGGAGGGGAGAGAAAAGGCCTGGCTGAACACCTCAAGCTATGTTTGAGTGTCTTGAATTGGGAGCTCTTTAGCATTTTTCTCTTTTCATTTAGAAAAATAAATCCATCAAGATGAAATTACTTACACACACACATTTTGGTTTTCATTGGGAAAAATAGCTTTGAAGTGTATTAAAGAATAGCTGGAGGTGGTGAAGACCCCCAGAGATCTTCCAACCCACCCCTGCTCAGAGCTGGGGCAGCCAGAGCAGGGTGCCCAGGGCTGTGTCCAGTTGGGATTTGAGCTGTGTCCAGTTGGGATTTGAGCATCTCCCAGGATGGAGAATCACAATCTCTCCGTGTGACCAGTTCCAGTGCTGTCCCAGTCTGGGTCAGACCCTTTGCTGGACTTGATCTGGTGTTTCCTTGTCTCCCTGGTGCTGGAGAGCCCAGAACTGGGCCTGGGGGATGAGAAATCACAGAAACACCATCCATGCACAGTTTTTTTGGTTAATCAAGAGCAAAACCTGTGTGAATGTGGTTTAAAACCTCTGAAGGAATGGCTGTTCTGGAGCAGATGACCTTCAATCACTGGCAGGAAGATTCCTGGAGGAGAAGGTTGTCCCAAAGCAGATTTGGTTTATTTTTGGAGCCCAGGGTGTGTTGGCAGGAGTTGGGTTCCTTTCAGAACTGAGCATTGACAGGACAGGAAAACCATTCCAGATCCAGACTTATTTATATCCTGATTGTAGGAGGGTCAAGAAATGCCACCCTTGCAAAGACCTCTGAGTCAAATATGGTGAGAGAATTTGTGAGGACTTCATGTTTCCTCATCCACGAGGCTGTCCTATATTCCTGTCATTCTTTACGGGGTGGATTTTTTTTTTTTTTTTTTTATGTGCTGACATTAACTTATCCCCCTGGAAAAAGCCGCTT
>VZRP01013984.1:232297-254549 GCA_013397995.1 Malurus elegans | reverse complement strand
TGAGGTAATTTGTGAGGACTTCATGTTTCCTCATCCCCGAGGCTGTCCTATATTCCTGTCATTTTTTACGGGGTGGTTTTTTTTTTTTTTTTGATGGTCTGACATAACCTAATTCCCCTGGAAAATGCTCCATCTCAATCAGTGGAGCTCTCAGTCAGTGGAGCTCATGGGAGGAGGAGGTTAAATGCTGTACAAGCTCATTTTTTCTGGGTCCTGGGCAGTTTTAGCTTAGGGGGGTCACCTCAGTGTCCAGTTGGTCACCTCAGGAGCTCGTGTCACGAACTGACCCCCTGCAAACTGCCACACGCCATCCTCAGCTGCCAATTCCACACTCAGGAACAATAAACACAGCTTTTCATCCCCGTAATGAGTTTCCTGCAGCAGAGAGAAAACTCCAGGGTTTCTTGTTATCAGCAGATAATCATATTCTGGCGGTGGTTCTTATCTCACACGATAAATGTCCTGAGGATGTGATTATCTCCTGATACCTCTCCAGCCTGCTCAGCTTTGTTGTTTCCCTACAGTGCAGGCAGCATTTGCAGTCTCTGAGGTTGATTTTTATCATGGTACTGAAGGAATAAAGTGACCATTTGCTTGTTGGTATCAGGCAGCTGCATGAAAGCCCCGAACACTTTAAAACTGGTATTGAAGAAAATTGAATGTATTTAAAATTCCTTCTCCTTCACCTTGTATTCAATAGCTCCCAGCGTGCAGATGGGTTGAGGCAAAGTTAGCAGGAATTCTGGAAGCAAACAGACTTTTTTGTATCCAAATAATCCCTCCTTCCTAGTGGAAATTCAGATTATTTCTTTTAAACCTTTATGGCACTTCTGGATTTCCTGAAGCTGCCTCGAATTTAAGGTGACAATACAGTTTTAAAGACATTAAAAGTTGTGTTCTTGAGTAATTAATTGCATTTTCAGATTATCTTTGAGAAAATTTAGGTCTCATTAAGCAGGTTGTGACTAATGACAGTCTGGTAATTACTCTATGAGAAACAAATTTTTAAATTTGTTTTTTAAGATTGGAGAATTAAGCTCAGTTTAAGGGTGGACGCGCAGTGCCTGGCAAAGCACAAAAATGCAGTGGTCAGCAATGTGGAAATTTGGGGATATGCTGGAGAAGGTCAAAGTTATTTTTAGAGAAAAAGACAGGAAAAAAGTTGTGAAATTTGTGCAGCAGTTGGTGGTGACAGTAAATGAAATGCAATGTACACTCGAGCATATACAGGTATATAGAAAGATAAAGCAGCACTGATGTGTTGATGCAATAAATTATTAATATTTTTGAATAGCCATGAATATGTTAATGCTGCAGGGTAGTGCCTGGAATGCTAAATTCTTTTAATTTTTAGTGGGATCAGAGAGATTTGAGTGCAGAGAGTTTAGGTTTGGGACATGGTTATCTCTGCTTTATGCACTGGGTATCAATATAAAATGTGCAGAGGCACCATGAGGTTTAACCTACAGCAGGGATGAGATTGGAACAATACAAGCCCTGAAATGATGACATTTCAATCACTCAACTTTCTTTGAAGGAGAAAAGTGCAGCAATCATTTCATTTTCCTCATTACACTAAATAGAATTTTATTCATTCCCTGAGAAGTATTCTGTGCATGACTTTTGTTATTTCCCTCAAAGCATCACCTTTGAAATGTTATCTTTTCTTGTTTTCAACACGAGGTTTGATGTCCAGATCAGAGCACATAGAGGTGTAGCCACAGTTTTTGTCACATTTTCTGGAAAACAGAGGTTAACTCTTCTCTCCAATATTTTTTTTGGCTTCTCAGACCTTTTTTGCTGAGGCAGAACTTTCACTGCTGAGTGGCAGATCTCTGATAAGCACCTGGCCCTCGGGGCTTCCTTGAAGGTCAGCCCACAAGGGGAAAATGTGCACAGAACCTGCTGGGTTGTGGGGTAGGAAAAGTCACCTGCTCCCTCTGGGGAGGGGTGGGAATTGCTGTTTCATCCTGGATAAGTGTTATTGAGCTGCAAGAGGGGAAAACAGGTTTATGGGATGTAGCAGGCAAACCTATCTGTGTGTTGTTTGGAAAGGAACCCCTGTGCTGGAGTTGGGAGGGGTGGGAGTAAAGCACAACCAGGAAAACTGAGAGGCCCAGTAGAAAAAGTGAATTTTAGCATCAAGATCCTCCACACTGGAAGCTTTAATGACAAAAATAGTGACTGTCCGTGTGATTGGGACCAGAAGGGTCAAAGCCACCAGTTTGTCATCACCAAAAGCAGGTCCTGGTTAGTTAATGAAGCAGGGTGACCCAAGGTGGATGATCTTTGGAGCTAACACATCCCCAGGACCAGCTCAAACCCATTTTCCTTTTGATAAAAGAGCCAGCTTTGAAAGTGAGATCAGATTCCGTGCACATACAAAACAGGGTGAGGGAGTGCTATTAAATCCACCCAGGTACTCAGTGTGTAAAAAAAAGAAATAATAAAAAAAGAAATCAATAGGTAGAGATGTCTCTCCTTTGGCAGACAGGGGTTCTTATTACCAGAGATGCCGTGGATCAGACGTCAGCTGGGGCAGGGAGGGGGGTGAAGAAGATGCTCTCCTGTCAGAGAAGACCTTGTGCTTTTAAGCTTCAATTCTATTATTGATTACAACATCTCTGTAATAAATCAGGTACAAGTTTGCATTTAATTTTCAAAGGCTGCAGATTCCGTTTGTTCTACAACTTCTGAGTGACATAAATCTTTTAATGAATGTTGAAAGAATTGTTTCTTGGGTAGTAACCACTCATTCATGATTGTACAAGGAATTCACTCGTGTTTAGAACGTATCATGTGTTGGATTAATGGAAAGTTCTCAGTTGTCAACATTTTTTTTTTCCCCTGGATTTTTTTTTTTTAACCAAGATGTAGAAAAACTTGATTCAAAGTTTTATTAAGTGTTTATTTGTCATAATGGACACCTTATCCTGGTGTCGTTTTATGGACTGGGGGGATTTACAGAACAGTCAACCTGGATTTCCAAACTGTTGAGAAGATTTCTCTACTTGCATTTGATAGAAGAAAAAATGCCTGATTTTCTTCCTACCCCAATATTCATTTTGATGGATTGGGATTGTATCCATCTGTGCATTTTGACTGGAGACACCAAGTGATCAAAGCAAAGTGTCCCCCCTGTCCTCTTCCCATAAAACTCAGGGGGAAAACAAAAACTTCCCAGGTAGTGGATTGTTGCAGGATACACCCATCCCATGGATCCTGTGGGGTTTAGGGAGCTCAGCTGTGGTGTGTAGAGGATCCAGGGACTGTTCCAGCAGCAGAGGACACAATTCCAGCAGTGTGGGCTGGGGAAGGAGCTCCCAGCCCCCCTCCCTTTGCTCAGAGCTGTTCTGTGGTCAAATGGGAACACATTGGGAATATGAGGCTCAGTGTTTAAATGAGATGTGCCCAAGCATCCCAAGGGAGCTCTAATTGCTCTTCCAATTACTGCTTACTCTGAAAAGGACTTGTTACCTTTCCAAACTGAAAAAAAGAGACAGTTTTTAATTTTTCATCTCTACTTTTCTTCTTATTGCTTTTGTCCTCTCTTTGTCAGAGCAGGGAGGTATCACGAGGGTCTTTCAAAATAGATCATAATAGATAAAGGATGGAGCCAGAGCTTTAAATTCCCTTTCCTTGTGGAGCAGCTTGGCTCATGGGAAGTGAAATGTCCATTCCCGTTAATTAATGCCATTTTTGCCCCACAGTGATTGCCTCAGCTGCACCTTGTTTGTCACTGAGAGTGTCTCACTCTCGGGAAGTGCCTGATGATGTGATGGCAGAGCCCTTCTAATGAATGCCACTTAACGGGGTGAAGCAGTTTGGGCTAGGCATGATTAAGTTTGTGATCAAGAGCTTGACTAAGAATTTGATAGCTGATGTTGATTAAGAATATTGGATGGTAATTAATGCATAACTCCTGTCTTTTACGTGTCTGGAGAATCAAAGCAGCTGAGAGCAGCGCTGGGAATCGGTGGCACTGCCAACTCTCATGGAGCTCTCAGAAATTTATCCCACTCCTAAATTGCTTGTGGACAGCAGCAGCATAGGGGGCTTGTCCTTAAGTCCATCTCTGTTAATTATCACAGGGACCAGAAATCCCAGGAGGGTGAGGAGGCTCGAATGTCTCCAGGATTCAATTTATTTCTTAAATAAATATTCTAATGCAGCACTTCAACAGCCTCTTCTCTCTGTAATTTCTAGGACTGGCAGAGCAAAAGTTTGGGATCACAATGTGTCTCTTGTCACTTGCAGTTGGCACTTGAGGTGTGCAGTGTAATTAAACTTGAGTTCCTTCAGGGTCTTCATTTAATTTTTGAGAGAGAGGGCCTTGCGCCATATCCCTGGGTATGAGTGAAAACAGCTCTTGGGATTTAGAGGATTAGGGTAAGGCATCTTTGGGGTTTTATTTTTACCTAATCTTTTTTATTTCAAACATATCCCACTCATCTTTCCACCACCAAAGAAAAGAAGTAACAGGATAGGACCTACAGCGATATTGAACAGATTTCAAGTGACTGTTTGCCTAAAGAGTGCAGGTTTAAAATAGTGTAAATTAAGTATTGCTGGAAACAGAAGCAGAATTCCATTGTAAGAGGAATTCTGGCAGTGCAAATTCTTGTTTTTTCAGCTAAATGAAACCGAATCTGAAATTACTCTTAACAGAGTTCTCCACATGGCTGCAGAAGCTTCATATTTTTTTCCTCCAGATAAATTAAAAATACAAAGCTTTATTACGTGTTGCGCTAAAGAGGAATGAAAACAATATTTTATGCAAATGTAAAGCTGACATAATTGAAATGAAATAACTACAGACATTAATTTTACTCTGTTTTAATTTCACAGAAATCACACTTATCAAAACCATACATTTTGAAACAATGAACCTCTTCTATCAAATTAAAAATGAACAGCTTTTATATAGCATTAAGTCACTTGATTTGGCTCTAATGCAAGAGTTCATAGCAGAGAGGAGGAAACAACATGTTTTTTTTTTTAAAATCAAAAGCTTGCAGGGATTTTTATGGGGAGGGGAATGAATCTGTAGTTGGGTTTTTATGGAGAAGGGAATGAATCAGTGGAGATGTGTTGAAGCACCCTGTGAGCACAGTGAGTCCGTGTCCAAATAAGTTTGTTGAGGTGACTTGGGCCAAATGATCCCAAATCTCTTTTGAAATAATACTGGAATGGTGTAATCATTGAATCATGGAGTGGTTTGGGTTGGAAGGGACCTTAAGGATCATTTTGTTCCACCCCTGTGGGTGAGGACACTCAACTAGAGCAGGTTATGGGATCTGTGGTGTTCGCACAGAGCTTCAGCCAGGGAGGATGGTGATGGTGAGCCCGGAGTGAGGAAGCTCCATGCCCTGTGCCGTGGCTGCTCATTCCCAGTGCCTGGCAGGAGGATTGGCAGATTGTCACCCTCTGTCAGGGCAGCCCAAATCTGTCACCTCTGTGTGCAGCAGGGAAGTGATGGAGCGGGGAGAGGTGAGGATGAAGCCATGGCCTGGCTCTCCCGTGGGGCAGGGACACAGAGTTTTTATTCCCAGTGATTCTGTTCTCTCCAGGCACAGCCTGGCTCTCCTGGCACGCAGCTTCCCCTGCCCTGCCCTACTCTGTGCTGCTGCCTCCCCCTGCTGCTGTTTGGGGGATGCTCGAGGAGCGTGAGAATTGATGTGGCATCTTGAATGCATAAAGAGTTCTTGAGACAAATCCAAAGATGATTTTCCTGCGACTGCTCTGGGCCTGACTTTGGCTGTTGGCAGAAAAGACATCCCTGGCATGACTTGTGTCGTGCTGGGCTTAGCGTGACTCATGTGGGATGGCAGGGAGGGATTTCTGACAAGAGTCTGGAGTGACAGGGCACAGGGAAAGGGTTCCCAGTGACAGAGGGCAGGGTTGGATGGGATACTGGGAAGGAATTGTTCCTGGCACAGGGTGCCCAGAGCAGCTGTGGCTGCCCCTGGATCCCTGGCAGTGCCCAAGGCCAGGCTGGATGGGGTTTGGAGCACCCTGGGATGATGGAAGGTGTCCCTGCCGTGGCACTGGATGGGTCTTTAAGGTCCCTCCCAACCCATCCCTGCCTGTGAACAATCTTTGTTTAGTCCCCGACCAGGCAAAAATCAAAGCACCCTCGAGCTCTCCACTGCTGAGGTCAAGTCCCCAGACCTTTGATATTGCAGAGGAAATCTCTCTTTATCTGAAATCTTTGTGCCTCTAATTCTGTAATTTTTTTTCCCCTCTGGATGGTAGAGACTGTAAAACCACCATATAAAGCAGCTCAAATGTCAGAGCAGCATTGGCCCCTCCCAAGGGCAGCCTGACCACACGATCCTTGCCCTTCTCTTGTCCTCTTGGTATACAACCCCATAGCAAATGGAGCCTTTGAAAGGAGATGAGGACTCAAAACATGGTGCAAGCTGATTGAGTAGAAGTTCAGCTTTCTGAGGCTTTCACATCTTCCTGACTGCTCTGAAACATCGAGTGTTGGAAGCACAAGATTGGAGCTTTTATGGTCTAATCAACAGCTGTGTATTCCCCCTCCCCTTATTTTCCTTTCTCCCTTTAGACTTATGAATTAGTTTTCCCCTTCAGCAGATTGTTTTTTCTTTATCTTTCCTACTTAGATACTGTAAAAAGTAATTAAGATAATCTTATCAAAGGAACATGAAACAGAAATTTAACTGATTAAATTTCAGACCAATTAGTCATACAGAAGCCTTTGTGTAGCCCTTCTGTGGATTTTGCACTGCTTGTACTTTCCATTTCCTATTTTACAACGGCATGAAGTTAGGAAATTGCATTCCATGGAGATGGTAATTAACTCTGGTAATTAAAATACCACCTTCGTAGCAGATAACCAGTCAGCTTCAGGTCAATGACAATTTTTGATGCAACACATTTCATCTCACGGAAGATTGAAATGTAAGAAATTATAGGAGTGATTTTTTTTTTTTTTTTTTTTTTGTGGGGGGGGGGCGGGGAGAAGAGGTTGTTGTGTCTCTTCCTGATGAAATATCCAATGACTTCACCAAGATGGTGCAACAGGGGAAAGGGGGGGGCTGAATTTGTGACCATATTTGTATTGAATAGATACAGAATATTGTATTTTAGTTTGCCAGAAGGAGGTTCCAGGGGGTCTTGGGCCCTGCACAACTCCCTGACAGGAGAGGGCACCGGAGGGGATTTGGGATCTGCTCCAGGGAACAGGGACAGGAGAGGGAACAGCTTCGGGCTGGGTCAGGGTGGATATTGGGAACATTTCTCCATGGAAAGGGTGGTCAGGGATTGGAACTGCCCAGGGAGATTTGGAGTGCCCATCCCTGAACGTGGCACTCAGAGCTCTGGGCTGGGCATAAGGTGGGCATTGGGCACAGTTGGACTTTTGATGGTCTTGGAGATCTTTCCCAGCCTGAGAAGTTCCTGTTCCAATACCACAGATATTTCACAGACTGAAAGAAACACTTGTCACCAGTATGGGGAAATAGTAAAAAAAAATCTGAGTGAAATATAATGGCAAAAGATACCAAAAAGCCTTTCAGCTCTACAATCAGTGGCTTTTTTTTTTTGTCAGCAAGCAGAGTGAAATGGTGGGGAAGGATGAAGGGTCTGCTGAGCGTTAATATCAGAATAGGTCTGTAGTTATTTGGAAGTCAGACTAAAACTTTTTGTATAAAAATTGCAATTAAATATTTTCACAGATGTCATTATTTTCCACAGATGTCTGCTCGCTCTCTAACTTTAGAGCCTCCTTTGAAATAAAAGAGAGATTAGTAATGAGATGAAAGTTGACTTTAAAATAAAAGGAAGATTAGTAATGAGATGAAAGTTGGCTTTAACTAAAAAGAAATTAGGCCCTTAAAAGGAGATTATTAATTACAGCTGTCTTCAAATAAGACAGAAACAAGCCTTGAGGAAGCAGATTATCAGTGTTTGTAATAACTGAGCCCAAGGTATGTGCACAAAGCGTTCAAAGCCCAGAAAGCCAAGTGGTGGAAGAGCAGGTGGGGGGATGCAGCTCGGGAATAATCCTCTTAACCTCATCAATAATCACCCAGGGCACAAATGAGGGTTAGGGGGAGAAAAGCCAGGGTTGTTAATGGCAATGGAACAAAAGGAGATCAAAGCTGTTGGAGCTGCAAGTTGGAGGTTGGCTGTGCCCAGCGCGAGCAACTCTGCTCTCAAAATTTACTGAGATATTCTCTTGATCAGGGCAGAATAAGAAATGAGCGGATTATTAAATATTTTAAGGAACAAAATATTTAGACTGTGGTTCAAAGCTTCTTTATCAGTGTTAAATCAGCAGACACTTGGAGTTCAGAGCATGGTTTGTCACCCGGGGAGGGGGATTGCATCCCTGCTCAGTGCCTGGGATAGACACCCGGGAAAAGAGGGATTGGGAAGAAACTGGATTGAGTCCCTGGTGTTCTGTCAGCATCAGAAGGAGCCTTGGGGGCAGTCTGGGAAGAGCAGCTGGATGATTCTCAACATCCCGGGGATCTGGGCTCCCATCCCACGCCGTGTCCTGGCTGGATGCGCCGCTGCATCCTCACCCCACTCTGGATCACTGCAGGTCAGGCCAGCCAGGCAAATCCATTTTTAAACTGATGTCCTTAAATACAGAACCCTGCTGGACTTGGGCCAATTTCTTCCCTCCAAGCCCAAATTAGTTTGGTTTTTTTTTTTTTTTCCTAATCTTTACTAACAAATTATTTCAGCTTAAGGAATATAATTTTCTGACTCCACTGGAGGGGAGAGCTGTCAATGACACGCATTCCCATCTGCTTTTCATCTCCCTTCAAACGCTTACGACCTGTTTAAGTGGGCCATTTGAATCCAAGAAACTGCTTCACTGTTTTTTTGTTTTTTTTTAACCTTGGGTTCCTGCTGTGAGGAGCCCTCTCTGGAAGGGGGGTTTCTTGCCCCCAGGTTTTTGGGGAAAGACGCTTCAGTTTGAAGCTCTGCATGGTCTGGCATAAGGAGTCAGACTTCAAAGGCTTGATTCATGTTCAGAGTTGAGCTTTCTTTCCCTTGTTGATGCCCCCGAGGAGTTCCTGGCCATCCCTAGAAGGAGGGTAAAATCCCAAATTGGGAAAACCTGGAACGACAGGCTGCTAGCTCACCTTTTCCACTTTTAAAGTTGCTCCCTTGGGTGAAAGGCATGGGATTAAATGGACAGAGCTTTCACATCCCTTCTCTCCCGAGTTTCTCCTCTGCACTAAAGTTATCTGTTATGAAAAAAATAGGGAAAGAAATTGCAATTAGTGACAAGGTGAATGAGGGATTTGACTCGTGCTTATTACCCAGACAAGGCTCAACTTTCTCCAAGACAAGGAGAAAAGTTAGGCTGAATAAGAGTCATTGTGACAAAATCAAGAGGTTTTAGAAAATTATTAAACCTTTCTACGAGTGGAAGTTCAGGGCTGTCACGGTGAATATTAATGTCTCCCATAAAAGAGGTTTTTGTTCGGGAAGTCCAAGATCATACAATCAGCAGAAATTCAAAATTAATCTTTATAGTGTGATAAAAGACCGAGGTAAGATAAAAGAAAAGATGGGTCTGAAGGGAAAAGTCAGCCAGGGAAATAATGGTATCATATAAAAATATTCAAGTATCTCTGGCCCTGCCTGAAATCTGCTCTCTAAGGCAATGTTTTACTTACCAGGATTGTGTGGGGGGTGTATTATTGGTGTATTATTTTTATGTGATGAATGGGAAATCCATGGAATCCTTAATGACGGTTTCCCTTTTTCCCTTACACATGGCCTTGATCCCAAGTAGAGTTTGCAAACCTCCAAAGGAGCACAGTGTGGTTTGGGGGGTACCTATGATGAAGGTATTGGGGATGGTTTTCAGAGTGAAACTGGAAGTTCAGAGCCCAAGTAAAGCTCTGAGTTAGACAAAGAACCTCGTGATGATGCTGCCCTGCTTGGTGCTCTCTCAGCTGTCACCGAGCCACCCTGCCACTTTGCTGAGCCTGTATAACCCTTTGTGGGGTCTTCTCCCTTCCTTTCTAGGTTCAAAAACCCCCAGTTTACATCTGAGTTCTCAGGCTACGTGCCCCGAAATGGCCATCCTGGTGTCATTATGTGCCATCACAGCTTCCAGGTCGGATAGTCCCTGTTTTGGTGTGGAAATTCCCCCATCCCAGACGAGCTACAGCATCCTCAGCACAGACCAGCAATGCCTTGATCTCTCTGTTTCATTTTTCTCCAAACCCATCCAAGCTCCTCTGATGGGAAGCTGCCCAGAACAATTGGCACCAATAAATACCAGCATAGCAGGGTGAGGTGGATCCCGATGATCAGCATCTCCTGCAAACAGCAAATTTATTTGTTCTTACTTGTGTATTGGAGCTCTCAACTGGGTAACACCACAACAGATTAATTATTGTGGTGCTGGGTGATCAATCCCTCCCTGCCTGGCCTGACAGGGAGGAGAGGAAGCTCGAGCAGTGGAGTGGAGCTCCCAGAAACAATCCGTTCTGTACCATTTAATTTGGTAATAACCCGTAATTTACAGCTGGGCTCTATTGCCTTAATAGGAATCCTAATGAAATGGAGGCTCTTCTGGCTGGATTTAGGAAGGTCACTGGTGAGAGTTTTGCCATCAAGTGCCTGCTGTGTGTTTTTGGCAGGGATACGATGATGCCAATAAACTTGGGATGGGCTTTTTATTAGGCTGCTCTGAAGTGAAAACGAATGTAGGTTATACCTCATCTATGGCTTACAAAGATTCTGGACAAACCCTCCTGTAGAGATGTGAAATGTTTTGAGTCGTGTTGTGATGAAATGGGCCTGGATGAATCCTGGCTGCAGACTCCATGGCAGTAAAGAACTGTATCCTTGTGGGGTTTTTTTTGGGCTTTTTTTTTTTTCCTACTTGTTTGCACTGGCTGAAAATTGAGCCTGAATTAATGTTTTGATGTAACCGAAGAAGAGACTGGTTGTGAGAAATCTCCTTTCATACCGTAATGTTTTCATATTTGAACTTCAGCAATTGATTTTTTTTTAATTACTTGGCAGCCTGGATATTTTTTATATTCAAACAGTTTTACTTCCCCAACCACTTGGGCTTAGGGCTTTTCCAAAATCTGTTGGGGTGTTTTGAGGTATTCAGGAGTCATTCCCTACAAGGATGTAGGGAAAAAAATCAAACAACCAATGAGTTTGGGCGACCTTACAGTGAAAATACCAAGCTCCTGACCTGGAACCTGTGGGACTGAGCTGCCCACCATGGCAGGGCTGTCATGTAGGGCAGAAATGGGTGAAGTCCAGGTATTTTAGGATGTAACAAATCCAGCATCCATTTCATGCTGTTTTCCACAGGAAAAACAGCCCAGCTGTTTCTCTTTCGATTTTGCACCGATTTCAGCTGTAAACTTGGTAGAAATCCCTCTGAAAAATCAACCACAGGAGCGGGCAGTGTGCTGTGAGTGAATGCCTGCTGTAATTGTTGTTTATTACCGCGAAAGCAGCGCAGGAATGGCGATAACGAGTGGCACATCTGAGCGAGCAGGGAGGCACTGGGTAAACGGTGTGGGAGCGACCTGTGCAGCACCTGGAGCTGAATGTGCAACTTTTCATTTCAATTTTACCAATTCCTAAACATCTCCTTCACTGCTGAGGGCTGAGGGCTCTTGTCACCTCTCAGGACCGAGCTCTGTGTGCCCGTGACCAAGCTCTTTTCGGAGCAGATTACTGGAAGTCTCACAGACCCGAATATCACGGGTCAGGGGCGCAGCAGATGCTGTGATGTTCAGATCTGTTCCAGTGCAGTCAGTTTTAATGACATCTGAAAGAGATAAGTGGTCTGAGGACACGAGGGGGTGACATATGGCACAGCAGATACGGGTTTGCCTCCCACAGCTTGTCTTCGTCTTGGACCTGAGCAGAGTAGAACACAACCTGCCTCGTAAGAATATTTGAGTGGGGATTTTTTGTATTTTTATTTCATCTGGGGATAGCGTTTTCTTCGAGTGCCGGTCCCTGCTGAAAATTAATCATTTTTGTTAATGTCATTGGAGCAATAGTGTGGGGAATAAACCTTGGGGTGTGAATGACTCTGTGTGAGACGCTCAGCACCATCCTTATCTGAAGGTTGGACTCAAATCTCTTGCCAGAACATGAAACAGTACAATGGGTTTGAAGACAGGAAGCACTGCCAGTGTTTCCATAGCTATTTACCCCTTGAATAATTAAAAAATTGAAGTTATGAGGAAGTTTTATCTAGTGTCTTTATTCATATGTAGAATCAGAGAAGCCCAGAATGGTTTGGATGGAAAGGGACCTTAAATCCCATCCAGTGCCACCCCTGCCATGTCAGGGAACCCTTCCACTGTCCCAGGCTGCTCCAAGCCCCATCCAGCCCAGGCTTGGACACCTTCAGGGATGGAACCTTTAAAGTTCATCTAGTCCACCCTCCAATATTAATGTAATTGTCTAATTATGTCCTTATTTAAATGAGGTAATGGAAATTGGGAATTGAAGGTGGTACCTTAGAGGTCCTAATTACACCTGAGTCTCTGGTGAGGAATTTGTGTTGCTCTCTGTGATCACAAGGATTCCATCTCCTGGTAAAAGAGTCACGGCTGAAGAAAGGAATCCTGAAGAAAACATAAATTGTGGAGGCTTTTTGTTTCTCAGTGATAACCTGTAAACACGTATGAAAACTGTGCCTATGTATACATTTCCAAAATTGGCCTTTCCCCCCCACATCTTTTTTCATTATAAAAAGCTGTAAAATCCTGATGGAAAAGCTGGATGACAGCAAATAACCAATTCTCAATATCACTTTATGTTGCTGTAACACCCAGACGCCGAAGGAGCTGCGTAAACACCTCGGAAAGCACAATCTGTCTTGAACAGCTTACAAGTAAAAGGAGATATTTTTTCAAAGACATAAAAGGTAAATTGGTGTTCTGCTCTTGCTGAAAATCACTGAGCTCCTCGATTGTGGAAAATCCCACCCAAAGCCCCTCTCGGTTGGCGTGAAACGACTGAAATGTGCAGTGAAAGATCTGACAGCGCCTTTTCCCCCAACTGTTTGCTTTGTAAGTCACTAATCTGCCTTCTTAAAGATTATATGTGGTACTGAAAACGTATTAGTGGGTGGGTCACAGACCAGAGGGCTCATAAAAAAGAAGGAAAAGGGGAAAAGGCTGCGGCCGGCTGGTTTCCATCTCCTCCCCGGCTGAATTAAGAAAGATGTTTTTCTCCCCACTGCTCCTCTATCTCCCTCCTTTCCATTTTCTGCATTATGTTTCCTCCTCCAGACTGTGGCGGTGGAGCTGAATGCTGATGAGACCATCGGCAGCCTGTCCCCAGACAGAACTTTTTAAGGTCATTTCTCCTGGTTCCCAATTGCTTGACCCGCTCATTTCTCTTCCCCAACCATGGGAGGCTGCCCAATTACACACTGTTATTTTTATGATACTTGCTTGTCCTTCCCAGCCTTAATCTTCCTTTATTGCCAGGAACACTCGCAGTCTCTGTAGTCCAGTTAGAGCTAAAGTTGCTAAGAGAAAGGTTTTAAATTGACAGTTTCAGATGAACAGGCAGGAGCTGGGAGAGGTTTTCTGTGGTGGAAGGGAGTGAGGAGCTGCTCCCTGTGCCTGTGAGCTCAGCTGGAGGAATCCTTGGGATGAGAGTGACCCTTGGAAGGGAAGGTTGCACAAACCTGCATGTAGCTGTCAGCCTGGGCAGGACTGTGTTGGGTTTATAATGCTGGAGCTGTGTGTGCAAGGAATATTTTTACGGATCAGACTCTTTGTTTTCTTGTTCTTCATCGCAGAAAAAGTCTGCTGTTTGTTACTCTGTGGGTTCATTTTATTCCAAATTTTGCAGCCTTTCTGTGCACATGCATTTGCTGGAGATCAGCAGTTATTTATTGTCTCAGGGTTTGTGCAGTGGTCACTTGGAAGAAGAGGTGGAGGCAGAGATGGCAGCTCTGAGCATTGAAACATGAGCTCTGTTATCCTCTGACGTGGGAGGGCCACACTCTGTGAAACAGCATCATAAACTGCCCAAATAAATTCCCTTAGATCAAATTCCCTTCCTTGTTCCAGCAAGGACAAGCTCAACATCAATAAAAGGAAATTGCTCTGTGAGACAATCTGCAAGTTATCCGTGTGGATGTGTGCGTTTTCTGCAGGGTGAGATTGGATGGCAGGATGGAATTGTTCCCCATGAGAGTGGAGGGATTGGGATGGAAATCCCAGAGCAGCTGTGGCTGTTCCTGGATCCCTGGAAATGTTCAAAGCCAGGCTGGACAGGGCTTGGAGCACCCTGGGACAGTGGAAGGTGTCCCTGCCCATTCCAAGGGGTGGAATGGGATCAACTTTAAGGTTCTTTCCCACCCAAACTAGTCTGGGATTCTGTGATACTCAGAAATGTGGCTAAAAATTAAGAAATCCCAAACTATTTTGACTATTTTGTCATTCTGTGAGCTTTCCATCTTCCAGTACAGCAGTGCCACTGCATCTCCATTTGCTCATCTCCCAGTCAGCCCCCACTGCAGCTCCTGCTGGATTTCCCAACCCTTCCAAAGTGCAGCCAAGGTCCAAATCCCCCCCAGGACACCAATTCCTTCAAGGCCTGGCTGGCTCGGTCCCAGCAGAGCTTCAGGACCCGTGGAATTGGCCCCAATTCTGTATTTCGAAGCTTTCAGAGTTGTCTGAGCAAACAGGAATGTGAATGAATCAGACTTTAAGTATTTACAATTCTCAAATGCCTGAGAAGCTTTTTAAAGGTCAATCTAATTAAGACAAAGTTTGTTTGTACCAATATAAAGTAGATACTATTATTGGAAATTCATTCCAAGGCAATATATGGCATTTTACTTACAGTTTAATTTTTAGTTTTGTATTCTTAATTTGGAAGGAGCAGAAATGATCTTTCGGTTCCATAATGTCTTACTTAAAATGACATTTTCATCTATAATGATTTTTTTTGCTACAATTAAAAAGAGATTCTTTCTTCCTGATGCAAAATAATTAATCAAAGTTTTTGCCTAAGAAGGATTCTTTTGTATTGGAAATAAAAACGCCCAGACTCATAGCAGCCACATCATTTAGTGGGTCTGGTTTTGATTGCCATCTTAGGGGAACAAAAGCCTTTTTTCTATAATTTAAGGATGCATTTAAATTCAGTTTGAAAGCCTGGATTTCATGATGTGTTGCCCTTAAAGGCTATAAAAATTGAGATCTATTTGTGCGTCTCCATAAGAATATCAAAGTGAGAAGTAAATCAGTTTTTGAGTTTTTTTTCATATTTGAGTAGTTCTGCCCTTGTGTCTCCTTCAGACAATGCTGCTGTCCCAAACTTTGCCCAAGTGAGGGAAATTCGGACCTTGCAGTCCTTAGTAGGCAAAACTTCATAATTTTTAGAAGATGATAAATTGAGGGAAGGGGCCAGAGAGGGGAGAATCAGTTATTCTATCAACTGCTTCATTTTTAATGGCTGTCTTGTAATCCAAAAGCTCAGAGCCAGGTCTTCAAAACATGAGAGGATTTTGTGCTCTGGTTTAGTGGGCAGAGGGGATTTGGAGTTTGGAGTTCATGATCTTGGAAATTTGTGCAAAGCTGGCTGTTTCCAGCGTGGGGAAATGCCTCACTCTGCTCTTGTCCTACCCAGGAGGAGCTGCTGCCTCCTCAGAAACAACAGAAAATCACAGAATTGTTTGGAGAGAAAATCACACAATCACAGGTTGGAAGGGACCTCAAAGGTCCTCCAGTTCCAACCCCCAGCTGCCCATTTTTGTTGTGTTCTATACTCTGATGTTTAGATTATATTATTTTATTGCTATTTGTAAGCCTGTATTCCATTATTCCATTCCATAGCTTATTAATAATAATAATAATAAATAATCTTTTTGAAAGTATCTTAAGACTGAGAGGAGATGTCAAATATTCTGTAGGTGTTTCATCGATGTGAGCTGCAGGCAGAGCTGAAGTGACTAAAATAGCCCGAGTAGCAGCAGAATACTCAAATTCCAGATTTGCTGTGATCCTGGCATCACTTGGAGCAGATAAAGATCGCCCTGAGAGCGGTGTTATCTGAGAGGCACCAAATGGGGCTGCTCCCTCCTTATCGGAGCATCGGGACACCGATACCCTCTGGGGCAGGAGCACAAAGGGCACTGAGGGATGCTGTGTCTGCTTAAAGGCTGCCTGCTCTGGGTCCTGCTGAGTTTGTAGAGGTGATCTTGGTCTGGGGTGAGGGTTTTGCCCCAATTTCCCGCTCCAGGAGTGATCCCGTGCATCCCGGAGAAATGGGAATTACAGCCACAGCTCTTTGCTGGATGAACACCCAGCATGAGGAGCCCCCTGTAAATCCATTCCTGTGAATGGTGCATGATCAGATACATCAAATAAGTCATAAATAATCACAGGGAGCCCAGCACGTGCTGCCTTTGTTGGTTTTTATAGCTACTGAAAGTAAGTGCAGTGTGGATTGCAGTGCAATAATAAAATGGCTCTTGAAAGGCTCTCTGTAGCTGCTAACTAGTTTGTTGCTAATTTACCTGCTTTCAACACAGCCAGACTTGACTTTGGGTGAGGAAATCCCATTCCTGCATGTTTGCTGTCCTGGAGGGCTCTTGGGGAGGGCTGGCAGTGGGAACAGCCCCAGTGTTGGTATTTCCAGCAGCATTTCCAGAATTTCCAGCAACATTCCTGTGTGCACCTGCTGCTGTGGGGTCTTCTCTCATTTCACACTGACCATGGCATAAAACCTGAGCTCTCTGCCTGGCATCCCACATTCCCTGAGTCCTGCAGTGGAGGGAAGTTTGGGGAATGGAACTGTGCTCTCTGCAATGGCTCTGGGGAGGAGGAAGGGGCTTGAGAAGCCTCTGGGAGGACATCAGAGGACTTTCCAGGGTCTAAAGGGACTTCAAGAGAGTTGGAGAGGGAATCTTTGGATAAGGAATGGAGTGACAGGACACAGGGAATGGCTTCCCAGTGCCAGAGGGCAGGGATGGATGGGAAATTGGGAAGGAATTCATGTCTGTGAGGTTGGGGAGGAACTGGGATGGATCCCTGGATTGTCCAAGGCTGGGTTGGACAGAGCTTGGAGCACCCTGTGACAGTGGAAGGTGTCCTTCCCATGGCAGGAGAGGCTCTGGAGGGCTTTAAGGTCCCTCCCAACATTCTGTGTTTCTGATTCAGATAAACCATTCCCGTCTGAAGCATTTCCGGATAATGATGCTAATTACCTAAACAAATTTCACAAGAACATGAGTTGAAAACCCCAATGTTTAAAAGAACCATCAGAAGATACATAATAATCTCTGTCCATATCCTGATTTTCTGATCAAGTGCACAGAAAGGAAGGAATTGTTTTCCTGTAGCAGGGCCCTGGTTTCCAAAACACTCCACAGCGGGGACGATGACAGGAATTGCTTTTGAGTTGTTCTGGTAATAATGACTAGAGATCAAATTATAATAAGGTCAATCTCTCAAGCATTTCGCTTTAAAAAAATCAAAATGAAATCCACTTTTCTCTTTGGACATACGTTTCAGCTCTGTGGCATGGCATTTATGTGGAAAATGATACAAGGTAGGATACGGAGTGCTGTTTAGAGGAAACATTGGAGATTATAAATAGATTAAAGATTCATCTGACAGAGGAAATTTTCAGTGCACATTTCAAACTGGATGTGGCTTTTTGCCAGTCTGCCTAATGCTCTCTGAGCAGTAGCAGGGTCAACTGACGGACAGCTCTACCTGGATTTTTAGATTTTATCCTGGACATGGTACTGGAGGCTTCTTAGACTCGGAGCAAAGAATAAACTGGAAGTTAGCAGCAACTTTAAACAATTGTTGCAATGCAAAAATACTGGGGTTTGGGTGGAAGTTGAACCAGTGCTGCTGTACCTCTGACAGAGCCTGGAGCTGGAAAAGATGTGCCTCAGGACATGTCCTTACTCTAAAAGAGATAAATTTTATTCAAGCTGGAGATTTTGAGCAGCCTGGCCTTGTGGGAGGTGTGTGTGTTGATGAGCCTTGTGGGTTTGCTCCTGTCTTCTTCAGTTTTCTGCACAATTATATTTTCTGAGGGAAAAGACGAAAAACCACGTTGAAATGCTTTGGGGAATGTCAGCTGTGTTTTAAAACTTACATCTGTGATTGTTTTCTGCCTTCCCCATTTTGACTTTGCTTTCACCTTCTTACTGAAAACAAATATTATTGCCCTGATTTGCTGCACTGATTTATTTAGCCAATACAAAAGACAATTTTGTTAGACCAGGATTTTTATTACGCTTAAATAATAATTCATTTGAAAATGGTCAGAAATTTGTTGCAACAGTTGCCGAGAGTACAAAACTCTATTTCCAGAAGTTTCTGATGGAATTTTAAACTGCAGTTGTAATGGTGGGATTGATGGCAATACCTTTGAGCCAGTGAAGTTGTTTTAGGGGACAGATATTTACATACACTGTATATGTTATTTAGAATGCACTTTTTCATGCTGAGAGCCTTGCTTGGTTTTAGTGCTAAATTTTAGGGCTTTGGGATAAATTAAAATAACTGGGTGACAGCAGAAACGTTCAGAGGCGCTTCAGCACACTGTAAGGTGGTCTCAAATGATCTTTGGGCTGCTTAAATGTCCTTGGGAGCTCTTGGGAGCTTCAGGAAAATTGTTTTTGCTGTTGAAATGTTGGTGGTGAGCACCCAGACCTCACAGAAAGCTCAGCAAACTTCGGGAGCTTCGGGAAAGTGTTTTTGGTATGGAAATGTTGGTGGTGAGCACCCAGACCTCACAGAAAGCTCAGCAAACTTCGGGAGCTTCGGGAAAGTGTTTTTGGTATGGAAATGTTGGTGGTGAGCACCCAGATGGTGTGTTTGGTTTGGAAACTCAGCAAACAGCTTTGGGGAAGTGTTTTTGGTATGGAAATGTTGGTGGTGAGCACTCAGACCCCGTGTCTGGCACAGAAAGCTCAGCAAACATTGGGAGCTTCAGGAAAGAGTTTTTGCTATTGAGATGTTGGTGGTGAGCGCCCAGACCATGTGTCTGGTGCAGAAAGCTCAGCAAACTTTGAGAGCTTCGGGAAAATTGTTTTTGCTATTGAAATGTTGGTGGTGAACCCCCAGACCCCGTGTTTGATGTAGAAAGCTCATCTTGAGGATTCTGAACGCAGCGAGCAGTTCCGTCCGTGTGACTGGCGGGTTAAGGAGCCCTGCACAGACCAAGGCACGGGGTGTTGGTACAGAATGATCCGATTGAAGGCTCATCAGAGGTTCTTAAAGCAGACACCTGCATTTTCCATCCCACGGAGCAGGGCTCGGAGCAGTTGCGGGGTTCCTGAAAGGCCGCGGGTGAAGGGAGAGCGCGGCTGCCCTCGGTGCGTACAGGGAGCGCCAGGCGCCGTGAAAACCACAGGAAAAACAGGGCAGAAGCAAACCTTCAGGGAAAAGAGCCAGCCCTGGATGCAATTCCGTATTTAAAATGACCTTGAGTGAGATCATTTGGGGCTCAGAGAGGTCTCTGCGATGTCCGTGCGTTGGGAAGCATGGCTGTTCTCCTGCCATTCTCTCTCCAATTAAAGCGCTTTTTGAGCATTTCCAGGAGACACAAACGGGCTCAGATTCCTCAGGAACAGCCGTGATTGGGGCTGATTTTCAAAGTGAATTGTGGTGAGCTAACATTCAACCTCAGCTCTGCAGTGTGAGGAGCAGTCACTGGCCAAAGAGGAGTCAGGATTTAATTGAACAGCTTGATTTGAGTTCACTGAAGTGCCCCAGGGTGCTGAATATTTCCATGTGCTGAACGTTGTTGACTCCTCTTAGTGTCAACAAACAATTTCCATTTGAAAAGTATCTTTTAGTAATAAATCAAATGATTTACTCTCAAAATTACAGCTCTGACAGATAACTCGAGTTTTTTGAATGAACCACTCAGAGTAAGTCTCACTGGTGTGTTGTTTTTAACACAGATGAGTGTCTGTGTGCATCCACTTTTTCTTCATCCACACTCTAAACTTTTGTGCTTTCGTGCCTATTTTGCTGTTAAAATCATAAAATAATGTTTCTTGGAGGGAATCTGGTGGTCAGCTGCTCCAGCTTCCCATTCCAAGCAGGACAGGTTGCTCAGAGACTTTCCCATTTTAAGTATTGAGCGTTTCCAAGGGCTCCACAACTTTTGTGCAAATCCACTGCAGAATTTTGCTATCCACTGTGGAAAATGCAAGAGAAATGTAAAAATATTAATCAGTCTAGTGCACTAATTAGCCAACCTTGGTGAGGATTCAGAGACTGGGTTTGTTCAGCCTGGAGAAGAGAATTTTTGGAGTCAATTAATGCAGCTTTTCCAGGACTTTAAGGGAGGTGACAGGAAACATGGAGAGAGACTATTTACACGGACATGGAGTGACAGGACAAGGGGCAATGGCAGCGTTAGATGGGATATTGGGGAGAAATTCTTGTCTGTGAGAGTGGTGACGGGCTGGGATGGAATTCCCAGAGAAGTTGCTCCATCCCTGGGAGTTTCCAGGCCAGGCTGGATGGGGCTTGGAGCAGCCTGGGACAGTGGAAGGTGTTCCTGCCATGTCTGGGGTGGAATGGGGTGAGCTTTAAGGTCCCAAACCATTCCATGACACTCACAGTAACGTTCTCATGGTCTCATCTTTAGTGTAAAGTGTAGTAAATCAATACCAGAGTTAACCAAAGGAGCGATCACCTCTGGTGCATCCTTAGAGCTGTTTTCCAAAAGTCTGGTAAAGGCTTCATTTTGGGGTATTTGGATGGTTTTGTTTCACAGCAGAACAATCTGTTGTGATACCTTTTAGCTGCTGTTTGCATTGAAGGAAACTTGAGGATGTAAATATTTCCATGTAACGAGGCCAACTATGGGCAGCTCCAAAATTCTGTATTATTTGCTTAAATAAGTTCCTATCAGGAGATATTGGAGGCTCAAGTAAGATATAATTAGATAGTGGTAATGAAAAATTGCGAGATTATCATGTGTGATATGGAATGAACAATTTTCAAAGTAACTTAGGCTTTTAGGAAGCTCAACATCAATTTAAGACCTAATTATTTCCACAGTTAAAAAAATTTTGCCCTTATATATTTTCCTGAAAACCAAAGCAATGAGTTTCTTTCTTCTTGGCACCATTTATTTTTTTTTTAATTTGTTTTATTCTTAAAAAGATTAAACAGTCTAGCTGCATTAATTAGGCTTTCTGGGATTATTTGGGTTATGCAAGAGCCAGGAATTTCACAGCCCTTTGGAATATGAGCATCTCCTCAGTTGGTGTCTTAGGATAAAACATTCAAAATAAAAGTCAATAAAAAGCTACTTTAGACTAAAAACTTCTGAAAACTTTTGGATATTGCTGTAACTGTAGATTACTCCTCTATTTTGGCCTTTTTTTGGCTGTGTCCTTATCCTGTGGAACATTTTTAAGACCTTTTGGAAGCGCCAGCTTAGGGTGTGCTTGGTAAATTGAGAAAGAGATGGTTTTCTGAATCATCTTTTTCTTTTTTTTTTTTCCCCCTGGAAGAAATAAAATAACAGAATTGGATTCCTTTACTGATCCTTGTCTTTAGGTGGATCTTGTTCTGCACACAGATCAATAAAAATGTCTTTAACAATGAGAGGATAAAGCTACAAGGGGCAGAAAAATGAGTCCATTCATCAAGGACAACACGAAAGGAGGGCTGCTCTAAAGATGTTACAAATATTAATGTTTTGTGTTGCACTCCCAGGGCACTGAAGCCCCATTAGTGATAAATATTTCCAGTTTTAAATATCTCCAATTTTTGTAGCTGCAAAAGCTATTTTTGTATCATAAAATTAATGTGTGTTCAGAAATTTTGTCCACGTGCTTTTCTCCAAAGAAGTGTTTTTATATCCTGCTCCATCCATCCTTCCCGAGTACAGAACAGTTTAATTTGAAACCTGAAGTGTTAAGTTTTAATTTTTTTCCCTTTGCTCACTCTCCTACTTAGTCATACATAAATCAGAGGAATATGAAAGAACTGGTAAAAATGGCTGTATCCTTCGTGAGCTGTAATTTGGCTCCATGAATTATTAATTGGCAGACCAGGATAGCAACAGCTTTTTCAGAAGTCGGTATAAATGTACAAGGCTCACCTTATCAGCCAAGATCTAAGCAGTGGCAGTAATGCAACTCTCACCATTTAGCACTTTGTGGTGCATTGAGAAGGAATTGGATATTAGACCATTTAAACTCTCTGAAATACAACACAAAGCAAGGAAGTGGGTTGGTTTTTTTCTCTTTTTTTTT
>VZRP01013984.1:167348-232267 GCA_013397995.1 Malurus elegans | reverse complement strand
TTTTTTTTTTTTTTTTTTTTCCCCTCTGAAATGATTTCAAAGCGATGAATACAAGTGGATTTCTCAGGGGTTTGGGCTGCTGGAGATGTTGAAGCTGCATCACTGCGAAGGAGAGCAGCAGCTCAAAGGGCTTGAAAAGGAAAGGTTTTAACTGTTTGTGTTGGAAGAACAGAAGAAATCCATGGTGGCTTGAAATTAAACTGAAATGGATGCAAGGTAGCATTTGGCAAATACAAAGGAAGCTGCTGCTGTAAGTAACATTTTATTTCCTAAATAACAGAGCTCTCCAGGTTAATACTGCAGAACCTCTTAAACCAAGTGTTCATTTATTAGAACCTGTAGAGGACCCTCACCTTGTCCTGTAATTTAACTGCTTTGGCCCAAAAAAAAAGGGTATTTTTGTTTCTTGTCTTAAATGATTTCATTTCAGTCCTAAAGGTTCTTTTCACAACTTTGCCCTTCTCTGATTTAATCTGCCTTTGGCAGTTGCAAAGGCGAGGGCGGGAGCTGATTTAATTGAATCCCATCTTGCAAAATTTAAGGGTATGTAATGGAAAGTTGAAATATTTCAGGAGTTTTCTAATTCTGAAAATTTCGCTGGAACATTTTTAGTATTTCAGTAACGCTGTTCCCCGTCTCTAAAGATAAGTTATTTTAATAAGGAGTCTCTCATGCAATATTTCATCATCTATTTTTAAAGATATTTTTTGTCTTACAAACAAATGAGGAGAGAGCGTGAAGGAAGTGATTAGATCTCTTTTCGTGGGGAAGTTTTTAGTAACCATTACACCACAAAATTTATGGAAAGCAATATTTCAGGGAGAAATCCTAATGGCATTCTAATGGGAGCTTTACCTGAGCTTGTTTCCCAGAACTGAGATAATCTCGCTGCTGTCACCAAGCTCTGATTTACAGAAGTCATTCTGCTCCCATCTGTTGATGCGTCAGACAAGGCAAGGTTAGGAATCAGCAACTCTGCTTGCAGAAAAGTAATTAGCCTAAAAAAAGTCAGATGAAGTGGGGCAATTCCTACCTTGGTTTTCTTTTTTAGTGCCAAAGGCAAGGAATTTGTTTGGTGACGCTTCAAAATAATGCTGGAAACCTTCCCTTAACTTTCTTATTCCTTTTTGTTGTTGTTTAACCTTTAATTTTGGTACAATACATATGAAAATCACTAATTTCCAACAGGAAATTATTCATTATCTTCTCTGTGTGTTTGTATGAAGCCATAAATGCACTAGTGTGACAGATTTAACAGCTTGGTCTGGGGAAGTGCTTGTGAGGACAGGGCTGGCATCAGGAGCTTTCCCATTCCTGTTCCCTGTAGTTTGGGATAACCAATCCCAAATTTTTAGAATTCTAAGAGCTACTTTTAGAGCTGTTTTTTAAGAATTTTTAGAGCTATTTTTAAACATGTATGGGGAGCTCTGGATTGGTTGGAATTGTGCTTCATGGTGTCTGTGGGTGCTGAGGGTGAAACACGAGAGAGCAGAGCAGGGGGAGAGGCTGCCCAGTTTGTTTCCTTTGGAATGGGAAGGTTCTTCTTGATAATTTACTGCATAATCATGCACTGGTGATGTGAAAACAATCCTGGAATCTCTTCATCTCTGCCTGGTGGAGAGAAGGAGAGCATTAATTCCCCACGCCTTCCCAGGAACCGGGCTGGCACTCACCACGTTACCCATTTAAAAAACCATAAAAAATTATATTTCTGACGAACTACAGCTCTTTTTCTTATTCCCACTTTGTCTGTGCTGTGTTAAATGGGATGAGAGCACAGGGAGGTGGACAGGGGCAGCTGAGGGTTGGTCCTGCAGGGGTTTGGAGCGGTGACATTTGACCCTGGCAGCACCTGGGACAGTCACCGTGGGTATCATCAGAGCTGGAGTCCCAAAAACCTAAAAAAACCTTTCAAAGGGAAGGAGGATAGGGAGATCAGAGATCTATTTCTTGATTGGGAAGCTATAAAAACTGATGTGGCAAAACTGACCCCAAAAGTGCCCAAAAGCTGTGAAAATGGAACAGAAAACCGCTCCAGGAGGATTTGGGGGGTGGCACATTGTGCCAACGCTCCACGTGTGGCTGAGCCTTTGGCAGGGCGAGATTTGTCAATAAATAAAACTAAACTTTATGGGTTCCTCAAAGGATGGAAACAAATTTAGGTGGCTTTTTCTCATCAGTGCTTTTAGGGGGTGCAATTTTTCCCCTTGAAGAGCTGTGGAATTAAGAGCTGTCAGATACTTCTCACATCCCACGGGAGCTGCCTGGCTGTGGAGGAGAGAAGGGACTGGTGTGGTCTGGGCTTGAAGGAACTGCTGTTCCCAGGCTCTTCTGGGGTGGGCTGGACAGATTTCAGCCATCTCAGCAAGGGGAAACAGTCCCAAGGTCTGCCAGGGCAGGTTCAGGTTGGATGTTGGGGAAAATTTCATCGCTGGTCAAACATTGGATGGGCTGTACAGAGATGTGGTGTCATCACCATCCCTGGAAAATGGGTGGATGTGGCACTTCCCAGTGTGGTTAGAGGGCATGGGGGTGTTCAAAGAATGCTCTTCATGATCTTGGAGGTCTTTTCCAACCTTTCTGAGTGGGTTCTTCCCATGGAGCTCAGCAGGGATGGAGCAAAGCCTCTCTGGATCAGCGTGGGTTGGGTAAAAGGTGTTGGCTTTTCATGTTGGATCTGAGCTTCATCACATCCAGTGCGTGGCTGAGTAACAACTTTGAAAGTTTCCTGTAAATTCTGCCATCTGAGGGGTTTGATAATGGAATCTGGGAGCTGGGGATGGAGCAGGGGAGTGAGGATGGGAGCGGGTGTTGGGCAGGGTCACCACCAGCACACAGGACATGCAAATTATCCTGCCTTGCAATGCGCCTCCACCTGAAAAAATTCCAAATAATTGTGCTTAGATGGATGTTAAATGCCACCAATCAAACATTTTGGGCAAGTCTTTGTGCAGTCTCACGTTTGCACAGCCTCATTCTGCATTTGGAGCGAGAAGTCTGTATTTTAAGCGGCACAAAACATGACAAAACACTTATTGCCAGGAGTGGAAGTGCAGCAGGAAATATATGGCCATTATCCAGCTGCAAGTTTCTCCATTTAAATGCAAACAAAACAGGAAAATGAAATGCAATTTTTAGTTTAATCAACTTTCATGAGTCTTCTGGGAAGCCTGGAAGGATCTGAAAGGAGCCGCTGGGACCTGTTGGCTTTAAATAGGAATTTTGAAGGCTGCTTGGTAATAGGGGGGTTCTGCTGGGCTTGGTTTAAAAATTAAGCTTTGCAAGTGACAGCTGGGCCTAACTGGGGGAAAAGGCGATCAAATTAACTTTCATTTCAAAGGGGGATTAAGCCATTATTTTGCTGAAAACGTCTCTGATGTAGCAGTTCTGTTCTGCAAACAGCGAGTTAAAATAACAAATTTACCCACTGTAATTGCACTTGTTCTCTTTATTTTAGTACAGGAGAGATGATAAAAAATACACAACAGCTGCACCAGGCAGTGCTGGAGAGTTCCCCCACAGGGAACTCTGCAAAAAGTTAAACTACAAGAAAATGCCTCGTGTTGTTCTGCCCTTAAAATAATTAAGGGTGGGTGGGATTAATTATTATGTAAGTATGACTTCTAATATCACAGCACCAACCATCTGATAGAGCTGTTACAGCAAGAACAAAATACAGAAAATGTGTGTTTTAATCATAAAAAAATCAATGTAAGAACTGAGGGGTGCAAAAGGCTGAGTGAACTGGAATTATTCTTTTTTTTCCAGTCACTGGGGCGTTTCTGCATCGATGTCCTCAGTGTTACATTTCCCAGGAGACCAATTACAAAGGTTCACAAGGTTGTTTTTATTTTCCTTGCTCTTGATGTCTTTTTAATGAGGCCTCCTAGTAAACAGCAAGCATTATGCTTTCCTGTTGTATTCCTGTCTGCCGCCTCGAAACCTTTATTACTAATACATGTGGGAAATGATTTATAAATTAAATATTAGGAAAATGTACTTCTAAACAACAGAAGTACTTGGAGGGGATATCTTGTAATTGTCGTTGGAGGAGCGGGAGAGGAAGTCGTGCCAACATTTTGCTAATGGAAGCGGAGTGAAAGGGACTGTTAAAGCATCCTTGTGGTTTGAGGTAATAAATAGAGGCAGGGAGTTCTCAGAGCTCGTCTCTGGGCTTGTGGGTTGGTGTGAGACAAGCTGAAGGCAGAGGGAAAATTTAAAAAAAAAAAAGAAAAAGAAAAAAGACTTTACTCCTGCTCTGCTCCAGCCCTGCCGCATCCTGGTGCCTGCAGCATCCCCTGGGATCATCCCTGCCCTGCACCTCCCTCCTCTGCTTCTCCTCTTCAGCCAGTGGATCCTCCAGATGCTCACAAAATCCTCTCTAATCACCAGTGCCAGCTAATCAAGCCTAACAGCAGAATTTCTGTGAGGGGCAGAGCCCTGTGTGGAGTCTCCAGCACGCTGAACGCTCTGTGTTGGGACACTCCTGCTGCAATGTTGATCTTGCTGCCTTAGACACTCAAGTACAAATTCCGTGATGGCTTAAAGATGTTGGATCTGTGAATTTTAGCGGTGTTCTGGCTGCTTAGTTCATCTCTTGGCGAGTGCTGCTTGCTCCAAATCCTGACTTTCTGGGAGACGAGGCTGATTCCAGCAGGGTTTGGAGAACCTGTCCTGCTCCTCTGTGCTCTGGTGCCAGGTTGGCAGCAAGGTTCGTGGTGAGCAAATGCTTAAATGAGCAAATCTGGGTTTGGTTTGGGTATTTTTGGTGCTTGATTGGATGTTTTGGAGGTTTTTAGTTTCTCCTTGACAGAAGTCCTGGCATTTTCTCTTCTCCAGGTGAGCTGCTCTGGGTGGTCTGTGATGACACCCAGGAGCTGCACCTCCCCTGTCCTCCTCTCACTGTTCTGCTGGCACATCTTCCACATCTGTGCTAGCTTTTGTGGAGGAAAATAGATGGATACATTGGTATAGCTCACCTGTTCCGTGTATGTGTGGGTATGTGTATCAATCCAAAATTTGGTGTGCATATCGATCCTAAATTTGGTGTGCGTATCGATCCTAAATTTGGTGTGCGCATCGATCCTAAATTTGGTGTGCGCATCGATCCAAAACTGGCTGAGTAAACACCTCATTTCCGGCAGGTTTGTGTTCGGGGCAGGTCTCTCACAATTTCTCTTTGTTTGCCCTTGTTGGGGTGGAAATCCTGGAGAGGTTCTGCCGCCCCCTCCTTGCTCTGGTGGCTCTGGTTGGAAGGTGGGTACGGGGATGCAGTTTTTTTCAGGGAGAGCCACTGCAATCCCATGTTTGGATTCCTCTGGAGTGGAAGCTGGCTGTGGGTGCTCTGAGGACAGGGGTGCAGAAAGCGCCTCCTCAGCGCATTTCTGAGTGTGTCTGAAGCAGATCTTTGCTGCATTTCTTGAATTTACATCCATGATTATGACCACTGTGTGTGCTCAGAGCCAGCTCTGGGTTTGGGGTGTCTGTCACCCGTGTGTGGGTGAGCCCTGGCACATCCCTTGGAGGCACTCAGGGAGCTCAGCCCGCACTTTGTCTCTCAGCTACATCGCCCCTCTGAAAATCCTTTCTGAGGTGTTGGAGGAGAGGCTCCCTTGTCCTTTCCCGCTGCTCTGAAAGGTGTTTACTACCCGGGGATGTCAGGCTGGTGGCACTCCTGCTCTCCAACCCGCCTGCTCCGGGAATATGAAACAGAACTTTGATCACTTTCATCTTTTATCTTTTAAGTAGCTGATTTCATTCTCTCATGAAAGCAATCAGCTCGGAGAGATAATCAAGCTGCATAATGATGAAAAGGTCAGAATGAACCAGGGAGCTGCCATGATTCCCAGCAAAGGCTGGATTCAGCTCGCAGGGCACACCATTGTCAGAGCCCAAACTCATTTTTATTTTTCAAAAAGCAACTTGGTTCCTGCTTTTTCCTGTCCTTTTCACTGTGCAGTCATGTTGTCACCCACGGAGGTTGTCTGGAGAAAAATGAGAAGAGTGAGTAGCTGACATCTCTTGTGAGGATAAATTACCCTGAGAACACAGAGGTCCCTAATTATATTGAAGTAAAGCTGCAAGGAGAATGTGCTCCAGAGTGGTTTTCCATTCTCCAGGCAAGGCTGGCACAGCCTGGCCAGAATGCAAACTCTGTCCTCAAATTTCATCCTGTGAGGAGGGGATGGTGTCACATCCATCCGAGCTCACTGCATCAGGCAGTGGAAATAGAAAATGATATTAAAGTAATCCTTGCTGGATGATTTATCCTTCTCCTAGTGACCCTCTTGAGCCAAATCTGGTGTTCTTCTGTTGTATCTCCTCTCATCTTTGATGATGATGATGATGATGGATGTGGTATCCCTGCCCATGGCAGGGGGTTGGAACTCGATGGTCTTTAAGGTCCCTTCCAACCCCAAATATTCTGTGGTTGTACAAATTCTTGTCCAAGGTGCTGAGCTGGTGCTGGGTGAGGTTCAAGCAAGGACTGGGCTGGTGAAGTGGTGCCCCTATAAAACCTTCAGAGTGGGTCATGAGAAACAGCTTGGCTGAGCTGGGATCTTCCCAAATTCTTCAGAGATGTGGGGCTGGCGTCTCATCCCCAGCCAGGTGCTCGCAGGGACTCGTGGTGGCATTTATTTGACGAGGCATTTACCTCTTGCTTCTGCTGTGTGGGACTTATTTTTAGTGTAACTAATCAAATGAGTGTAGAATGAACCTTTTCAGGAGCAGAAGTAGCTTGATTTATTAAGTGGAATTGTAATCCAACATGAAGCATTTGATTACTCCTCGCACGCGCTAATCCTTTTTTTATGAGATCAATTTGCCCCAAATATCTGTACATGGTATTTTTTTGGCAGCCTTCTTCCTTAAGACCTCAAAATGGTATAAATGATGAGCTCCAGCTGTTTCTCATTGTGTGGTTTAGTTTCTGACACACAAGGTACTAGATTTTAAGCTTCTCAGATTTTTCCCCAGTAAGTATTCTTTAATAGCTATTGCTGCATGAACATTGATTTTAATTTTACCAGAATAAGTGCATTAAAATGTTTACAAGTTGTTATTTATTGCCAGCTGCTCCACGAACATTGGAGCTGGTGGTTTTATTTATTTCTGGGTATGGCATAATTAACTCTGTGTGCTTATCTGGAGACTTTCTTGTCAGTTATTCATAGCCTGACTCCTCTGTCTGCAATCTTCCAACCATTTACTGTGTGATGGGAAATATTTCAGGGTGTTCTTGCATTAAGATTTAGGATAATGCCTGCTGGTATTTATAGCAGCAGCTGCACTGGGAGCCACCACACTCCTTTTATCCTCGGCCTAGGGAGGATTTGCTTTATCCAACTTGGGGAATCAGTTTAACTCACCCCTCCATCAAGGTGGTCTTGTAAATACAACAAAAAGTTGCATTTTGTGAATTATGTAAACCTTGAAATGAATTAAGAATTATTTTCCTTTATTTGAGGGTGTATCTGCGTGGTGTGAGTGAGAGCATGCTCCCTCTCCATCCTGAAGCTGGGTTGTGAAAATCGCTTTTGTATTCAGCTGCAAATAAAATCAAAATCATGAAGAGTCAGCAAAATATTTTTTTCCATTTGGTCCTTACATGTGATGACAGTTTATAGTTGAGCATGTGGTAATTACACAGTTTAATCAGTTTCTGTACAGATATCAACCACTTCAGATATTTTGGAGTTTCTCAAAAACATTGTGTATCCATCTTAAAGGATTTCTAACGGGGCAAAACAAAGAAACACCACAGTTCGCAGCTGATTATTTTTTCTTCTTCTTTTTTTGTTGCCACTATTTGTCTTCTATTAAATAAATGAAGATGTGAAATGAAACCCAAGAAAATAAGTTTCATTTCTTTTAAGGGCCAGGACTGAACATAATCCTGTTCAGTGTGTCTGTGGCAGGATTGATCCTTTCCTTCCCTTGGTTCTTTCTTTGGTGGTAGAGAGCCCGAGTGTGCTGTGACAGGATGGACAGATATCTGCCTGTCTCACTGCATTCCCAAACATCCCCAAGGAGTTAAATTCCCAAGATTCGAGCCCAGAAGGGTTTGAGCAGCTTGACACGAGCCCAGACAGAGCCCACAGGGTTTGTCCATCACGAGCCATCACCGTCTGGAGCTGCTGATCGAGGTAATGAGGTGGAGATGACCGAGGGCATCCCGGTGCCAAGCTCAGCTCACAGGGAAGGCAAAGCCTTCGAGACCTGCCCCAAGAGAAATCTGATTAATAAAATGGACAGTCAGACTTGAGAAAGGCTGAAAATAACCAATCAAACCTTTCCCCTTCAGCCAATTTCATGGCAGAGAGGGGGAGATGCTTCCCCCTGCTGTGTCCACAACACCACCATGACATAAACCCACCTGATAAACATAATTGTTTTCCCTCTGCTTGAGGATTTCATCCCAAATCCCAAACATTATTGGTTTTCTGCAAATTTGTTTTTTTTTGCAATTAGAAACTGCATTGGGATGTCACGGCAGTTTGGGTTGGTTTTTCATGTAGGAGTAGTGAGAGGAAACTTGTTGGTGCATGTTTTGATCCGCTTTGCTTCCTCCCTGAAATGAGACTTGGCAATGTGATGTTTGGAGCTGCTGGGAAAGAAATTCCTTACAGTTCTTCTAATCCATTGTGCAGAGTGTCAGGAATTTCCTACCTCGGTTTCCTCACACTTTTGATCTCATCACAGAGTAAAATGTTACCTGAGAAAAACCCAAAATCTGCCTCACTGGCAAATTTTATAAAAATACTTTTAAACTTGAAAGGGTTTTTTTTATAGAACTGGAGGGGCAGGGATCACTCAGGGAAGGAGGTTGTGGAATAGCCTGAAATGCCTTTGGAGGAGGCCTCCAGAAGGATTTGTCTCTGTGAGACCAATCCTAATGCTTGCATTGAGCCTTCTCTCGTGGAGAAGGGCACCACGGACACCCATCCGTAATAATTCAGAAATTTGTGTCCTACAATGCATATCCTGACCAGAAGGCTGTGACTTTCTAGGATTTGATGGGGTTTTCGCAGGGCCTGAGCAGAACTTGGGATTTATCTCCTGTCCTAGAACTGGGGGCTGGGTGAGGCCTTGGAGCGGCTGGTCCAGGTGAGCTTCCCATGGGATGCTCTCCCACCATGGCAATGTCTGTCTTTTCATGTACTTACTGAAGGACAGACAAAAAATGTGATTTTACATCATGTTTCTGATGAATCTCTATGGTAACAAACCCCAGTGTGTGTGCTGAGCAGTAGTTCCAGCTCTCACTAACGTTCCCACTTGGAAGAATTTCCCACCTGGCATCTCTTTCAGAACTGTCTGTCAATGCTGCCTTACTCAGAAGGTTATTCTGGTAATTTTTTTGCTGCAAATAAACTATTTTCAAAAAAAAAAAAAAGCAGCTCCTTCCTGAGGGCAGCCAAGTGTCAAACACGGAGTTATGGATGGTGTCAGCTGCGTGTGGAAACACACGCTCCATTTACTCATTCCAGCTGTGGGAGCTTGGCTGTGCCAGCACCGAGCTCTGCTCGTGTACCTGTCACTCCAGAGCTTCTAATGAACATTGATCATGTTCACCCAGACGTTGATTTGAATCAAGTGGATGGAAAGTCATTTTTAAAAGCGCAGCGTGAAGTTTTTGGTTTCTAGCGGCGTAGAGTGTTTAAGATGAACCTGAAAAAAACATCAGCTGTGAAGTGGCAGCTTTGAAAAATTGTTGCTGGGTGAGAGAAGGATCTGCACATTCGATTTGGTCATCTTAGAAGGCTCATTTATAATTTAAAATAATTATTCAGCACACTGTGTGTTTATATTTACTTTTATAGAGAGAATTATTAAGGTTGGAAAAGACCTCCAAGATCAAGTCCAAAGTTGGATTTTTAATGAGTTTCCAAAGCCCTGTAGTTTAAAGTTGTCTCTAAATATTCCCTTTGGGAGTAAAACTGTTATTTATGCAGAACTCGGTTACATAATTTGGGAAAATAACCTTTATCTCTTCACTTGACTGAACAGTCTGGCCCACCAGATCCCTTCTGCTGTGGTAGGCGATGGAAAATGCGCAATGTGGAAGTTCTGGGCTGGCAAATTCCTCCAGAGACGGATGGATCTGGAGAGCTGTGCCCTGGAGCACTGGGAGCAGACAGATGGGACCCATTTAATGCCCAGCATGGTCCATCCCCTCCAGGAGCTGCTCCCTCCTAAAGAGGGCACAGTTGGCTCTGGATGGGAAAAAAAAGTGATGCTGGGGGTGAGGCTGGAGACACCAGAATAGTTTTTGGGAAGACCACAGTCAACAAATAGTTTTTGGGAATCCCAGGGAGAAGAAATCTATTGTGTGGTCTAAAACTACCACCTTTGTTTTCAGTCTCGTTTGATTAAATATCCATTTCTGCATGGGCTGTTTGGGTGAAAGCACCTAAAATAGAGGTGGTTACAGTGGTTGATAAAAAATCTTATTTTATTGCAGCTGTAGAGGAGAAAACCCCATAAATAAAATCTTTCTAACCAAAGTCTGTGCAGGTTTTTTAATTGAAAGAAACTATTTATTGCAGAAGGAGGAAAATATTGAATGTTTTTATTGCAGTAAAAACTTCGCAAGGTTTTGTTTTAAACAAGGACTCAAGTGAAGTCTGCAAGCAAATAAATTGATCTGCAGGCTCTGCATTTGTGGTGACCAGAGGAAAAAGAAAGCAATCCATAGGTCATTTCTGCAAGAATAAAGCTAATATTAGCCTAGGAGTCGCTCTTAAATGTTGTTTACATAATGATCTCGTAAGGTGCTGAGCTTTACAATTTAATTGTGCATTTGAAGGTGGAAACCTTATTAACTAGGTGGTTTCATTCCTTTAGGGACTAAGAATGCAATGGAAGAGGCTCTCAGCTTGTTTCTTTTCCCCCTCATTTTCCTTTTCGAATTATTTTAACAATAATTTTTTTACTCTGGAGTGTGTGAAAGACAGGGAATATCAAAGCAGGGCAATCGGGTGATAATCCTGCTTAACCAACCTTTGACTTGCAGCATCTGGTGTATTTTTAATCTGATAGGACCAGAATTATTGTTACCAGTAATTTGATAAGTGTTGTCATTTTTCTTTGAAGAACTTATTTAATATTTTTTTTTTCTCTGTGTGAGTACACCTGCTCCCTCGAGAGCAAACCGGCGAATAATTTATGCAGTGAAAATCCTTGCCAATTTTTAAGTGAGAATAAATATTTCTGAGATCCTTGTGGTTATCAAACTTGATGATTTGCCCGCAGATATATTCTCCTCTTTTCAGCGTTGTGCAGTGGTGTCAGTTTGAGATGTGATAGCCAGATCCTTGGGTTTTTTCCAAGGAACCCTTAAAAAAAGTTCATCAGATTGAAGTTCAGCTCTTCCTCAGTTTTGAGCTATTTTGCTGTGGCTTTTTGGGGTTCTGTTGCTGATGGATAAAGGAGGATAAAGCTGTCCAGGGCTGGGAATGCCAGAGATCGTGGAATGGGGATCTTTTAGGGGAATTTGAGACCCCTTCTCATGGAACATTGTGCCTGGGGTTCCTGTCAGCCTTAGCCATCCCCTGCTCCCACCCATCCATCCTCCTCTCCCTCCACTGGGGTTTGTAAAGCAGGGAAGGAACTTGGAGAGACAAAATTCAAAGCTAAATGATTATTTCACAAACTCCCCGTGCGATGCTTAAGTGGTGCTTCTTGTACTTAAAAATGAAATGGTGCAGCGAGGAGTTGGCTTCAAGAGAAGCCATAAATCAAAGGAAATAAAAAAATTAAACTTCCTTATGCCTGGCTGTCAAAAGTTTTGAATGAACAAACCAGTTTTAGCGTTGTTAAGTGAAGTTCGTGGCATCTTTGCTGTGAGCTGCTGCTTAAAAACAAACAGTTTTTCACTGACGGCATAAAAATTGTTTCCCTAACATGCCCAGAGGTGAAATGACTGCCTGGAGGAAATCAAGCTGGCAGATTTTTTTTCTCTCTAAGTGGAGAAAGTCTCGGGGCTGTAAAAGCTGTTGTGTGGTTTAACTAATTTCCTTTAAACTGACGGGAGAGGCAAAGCAGAGAATGTATTTTCCCTGGTGAGCTGATATTTGGGGTTGTTTATGAGCTCCTGCGAGTTGTCACTTCAGGAAAGCAAAACAGGAGAAGGATATGCAAGGGAGCAGAGATCGTCTGCGTGTGTAAACTGGATTTTCTGCGGCGCCTAAAAATAGCTGTGAGCCAACGTGGGAAGTGGCATTTTTGCTGGAACTGAATGAACTATCCCAGAAAAAAAAAAAAAAAAGCCATCCTGGAGCTCTTTCTCTTTCCTGCTCTTTGCTCCGTCCCTGGGGCGTTTTCTCTCCTCTCTGCAGCAGCACCAGGGGAAGTTCTCATGGTGAATAAATGAGGGAGGGATTTTTATTCCCTCAGGTGCCAGCCAGGATCAGAATTGGAAATCAGGGAACAATTTGAGAGCAGTGACTCTCTCAAAGTTTATCCTGGGTGAAACCGTTCTCCATCCTCTTACCAGAGCCCGGTAAATATCCTGATATTCCAATAATATCCTGTTCATCCTTACTCTCTTTGAATGGATAATGCCTGACGTTGAACTTGTGCCCAGGAATGTGAATTTGCTTAAAAAATGAATGGGAATTATTAATTCTTGTGCCCAGGAATGTGAATTTGCTTAAAAAATGAATGGGAATTATTAATTCTTGTGCCCAGGAATGTGAATTTGCTTAAAAAATGAATGGGAATTTTTAATTCTTGGCTGCAGCATCTGCCCAGGTGGCATCAGTGTGAGTCCTGCTCCCTGAGTTTCACTGGGGGAGGAAAAGCAGGAAAAGCAGAGCATTCCCATCCCTCTCCATCCTTACCCCTCTTTGAAGTCTCTTTTATCACTTCAACCATAAAATCTGAGTCTCTGGAGATCCTTAAGGGAGGTGACACAGCCACCTTGATCTTTTTCATGAGCTGGTCTTGGACTGGAGGAACAGAAATTGAAGGTCTGATGGACTTTCCAGGGGATTTAACATTTGTATTTTGGATTTCCAAGGAATATTCCAGAGGTGAAGGCAGGAGCTCCGTACACCAAACAAAATTTGGGATCTTTGGGTGCTGTGGCAGCACTGAAATCACCAGTGAGGAGAATTAGCAGCGCTCTGCTCAGAGAATATTCTGAGAGAATGTTTAATCTCAATAATGACCGCTGAATAATTTATTCACCTAATTTACAAATATTTTCATGGAAAACACTTGAGGCTTTAATCGTGCTCTCCGTAAACAATTAGTGTGTGTCGGTGATGAGAAGTTTAACGACAGGCTGGGTATTTGGGAATATTTTGTTCACGTTTGGGAGCTATTTCAGGCATCTGCAGCTTTTGGGAAAGAAAATGGGGACCCCCCTGCCTGATTCCCCCTTTTTTCTTAATGGAGAACTTGGAGTCAGATACTTCATTCATACAAAATATTCCTTTTTTCCCCTTAACCACTGTTGAGATTTTGTGGTTTTGCACATGGCATAATCATAGAAATGGCATTTTGGTGTTATTTTTTATTTTTAAATTGCATTTCCAAATTTTAAAGGATTTTTAAAACCTTTCCAGAAGGTTTTGGAAGCAGTGCAGATCATCCTTCTTGGGATTGTCTGCTCGCTTCTTTTCCAACAGTTTTCAGTCTTTCCAAAGAAATCAAACTTTCAGTGAAGTAAATTCAGCCCAGTTTCTGAGAAACTACCCCCAAATTATCTGTATCATTTATTCTGTTACTTCCAACACACCTTGGTAGAGTTTTTCCATAAATTCACGGTAATCTTTGCCAGTTTAGGAAAACAAAAGCGCTTTGCAATTTGTGGAGAAAAATAATTGAATAGAAATAAAACACTATCCTCAGTCAGATAATTTTTCTGCTTTTTTTTTCCTTTTCCCCTTCCATAGCATCTCCTTTTTCTTTTTCTGGTCTTCTCTGCTAGAGAAGAATTGGATTTGAGGTGTGTTGTTGCATTCTAGATTTTCATTGAGGTACCTGTAAAATCCCTGCAGGTTGTTCCAGTTCCTTGCCCTTTTCTTTGTTAATAATAGGAGTTTTATTGTAAAGAAAGGGAGAAAATAAACAATTAAGACTTAATTAATTCTTGTCCCAATACTGTGCACTAAGAAAACAGTTCAGGGGAACAAATGTACATAGATTTGAAATTTTGAATAAATATTAATAATAGTTACAGCAACAATAAAGAAAACTGTAGGAGTGAGGGAATTTGAGTGACCTTGAATGCAGGTACATTATTGCTGTATAGATACTGTTTGACTTTAATTTTTATTAATGTGGATAATGGCTTACATGAGCCTTATGGCTGCATTACCAGTGCTCTAAAATTTAATTAGATTTTTAGAGCAGCTGTTAATGTCTTCTCCAGGATTATATAATTCAGGGCCAGTGTCAGAAAAATTCAGCCATTTCATTAAGCTCTGAGAAGAAACTGAAACGAGGTATTTTGTCCACAAAACCACCCTGAATTCCTGAGCTTTTCTCGTAACAAACCATTGAAATTGCATTTATTTTATCCTTGCAGTGCAAGGGATGGATAACACATTGAACCATGGAGAGAAAAATGCTGGCTGGGAAATATTTAAGAAAGCTTTTTAGGATTTGGAGTTTTGTTTGCTGTTTTTGGTCGGGCAAAGACTCAGAGGCAGTGATAATAACTTGGAAGAAGCCCATTTTTTAAGGTGAACATAAGGCAAGAATAAATAACCCCACTGTGGTGGAGTGTAAATGAAAGTGGTTTATTTTAATTACAAAAAAGAAGGAATTGTGTTTTTTATTGTCCTGTGCACCAAAAATATAAAAAACAAGAGAAATGCAGCAGGATGTGTATTTTTGTAGTTAATTCCAGAGAACTTTGTGCAGAAGCAGCTGTGGTGGTGCTGGAGGAGAGGTATTGGAGTGATCCAATTCCAGGCAAGCAAACAATTCTCAGTTAAATGTTTGGGGATGATATTTCAGCCTGGTGGGATTCGGATGAAGCAGAGTCCCCCAACAGATGTCAGGTGGCACCAGGGATGCCTGGTGTGCAGGAGAGGATAACCAGGAGAAGCTGTGGATGGAAATTTGGCATTTTTAGGATGTTTTTCCAAGAGATCTGCGTGAATTTTTCAGTGGTGGATTTTCAGTGGCTGCTGTGTGGTTTGCAGAGCAGCAATGCTCACACTGGGTTTGTCTCCTGGGGTGGATCCTCCTCCTCCCAACCACGTTCCCTCCCCTTGGAGACACCAGGGTGAGAATCCACACGTGGAAAAGCCCCTGAGAGTCATTTTGAGGTGTTTTGTTCTGTGTCTGTCCATTCCTGCAGCTTCCCCCAGTTATCAGGAATTGTTTGCTGTCCCCCAGGGCAGGGCTGGTAACTTTTACTGCCTCCCTGATTCCATCAGGGCAGGAATTACCCATCAGTGAACGTCAGTCTTCCTTGGGACTGGATTTGGGGCTGTAAATTGTCCTCATTCATGGGGGAAGCCTCAGAGATGGTGGTTGGTGTCCTGGCTCAGTCAGTCCAGGATTCCTTTCCTTTCAGTCTCCTTTGATGAGCTGAGAGCAGCTTTCAGAGCAGGTCATGCTGGAAGTGTTTGAAGGTTGTAAAGAAAGAAACGGCGCAGAATATTTTAAAAATATTATTTAGGGGGAAAGTGTGGGGGATAAAACACTGGAATTATCTGCTGAGTGGGAAAGAGGTGCCTCATCCAGGCTGAGCTCCAGGTGCAACGCAAACCCCTCTCTGAAAAAGGAGAATTTTTGGAATTTTGTTCTTCTCCCCTATTAACATTCCCCTGCTAATGAGGAGAATGAACAAAATGCATTTTCCTGCCTTGGTAAATGCTGAGTTTGGTTATTCAGAATATCAGAGTGGTGATGGGGTGAGTGTTCATGTGCAGGGTGGAGCTGGGAGCGGATCAAAGGCTGAGATGTGCTGGGTAAAGAAATGACAATGATGAGTGACAGTGACCTAATTTATGAAACAATCCCCTGCTATCGAGTGATTCACTAATTTGTAACTCCGTGATGAACTGACCAAGAACAAAATCAATGCTGTCAGGATCATCCCAAGCTCTCAGGAATTGCTGCAGGTTTGCAGCCTTTCCCATCCCTGCCCTGTGCTCCACACGGAATCCAGGGCTGGAAATCGGGATCCAAATTCAATTCCATTGCTCAGTGCCAGTGTGAGCTGGGAAAGAGGGGAGGGAAGTGCTTCTGGCATGGCAGGAATTATTCTAAACCTTGAAGGAGAAAGCTTCCAGGCGTGTTTGCTGTTTCCTCCCCATGGAAAGGTGTCTGGAAAGGAGCAGGGATGGGCTCGGAGGGAGCAGAGCCCTGGGGCAGGAACTGGGGCTGCTCCTCAGGCTGCTCTCTGTGCCACAGACACACGGAAATGACAACAAATAAGGAAAATGAGCCATTTGAATCTTTACGAAGTTTATTTTTGGTGAAATACAGCTCTTAAGGAGCTCCCACAACCTGCAGTGCGTAGCTTTGGGCGGATCCAGTATTGTTGAAATCCCATAAAACAGCTGGAGGTGAAGGGCAGATGGGTTTTGGGGATTCTGAGGGTCAGAGGGAGAATTTCGGGGGTGAGCTGTGTCCAGGAGGGGCAGCAGGAAAGCTCCACGAGGGCTGGGTTCCCACCCAGGATCTGTGGCTGAACCTTCCCTGGGTGGGGTCACATCCTCCCAGGTCTTGCCTTTCATCTTTCTGAATTCTGGAGTGGGATGGGGGCTCAGGGAATGGCAGGAGAACTCTTCATTAGCCAGGAAAAATCAGCATCCAGCCACAACCACTGTTCCTTCAGCATGATTTCAATTATTCTTTGTTACTTTATCAATTATTTGATACAATTTATTCAATTATTTATTATTTTGTTATTTTATTATATTTGTATCAATATTTTTCAATTATTATTCCAATGAAGGCCGCGGCCATGTGGTTCATGAGCAGCTCTGACATCATTCCATGTGGAGGCTGATTTTACCCAGGAATTCATCCTTTAAACGAAATTCCTGGAATACCCAAGGCACAGGGAAACAGAAGTGCAGGGTTTGTTTTGAGGTGAATGCAGCAGCACAGGAGCTGCTCCTCCTCACTTAGGGACTGACAAATTCATCAGATAATTGTTAAAAACAGATCCCCAGTGCTTGAAAAACTGGAAATCTCTCCAATATTTCTGTTGGTACTCATGGACTTTTCTTTCTGTGGCCACCCCCAGCTCAGCCTGAGAAGGTTTGGTGTAAATGGATTTAGGGATTTGTGTTGCTTCAGGGTAAAAACCCTGTCCATAAACCCATCCAACACCTCTGGAAAAGCTCCTGGCCCCCAAGGGCCTTTCCTGCATTTCAAATGTAAATAAAAACCATTTTGAAATCACAGAAATCTTTTCTGTAGTTGGTAGAATTTCCAAAAACATGGTTAATCCTAAAGAGCTTTTCTATTTGAAGTTTAATAGAGCTGAGTTAATAATTCATAATTTAATGTATCTGATTAATTTTGCCTCTTTTTTCTCGGAATGTCTTCAAAGCACAGAACAATTATCTCAAATGTACTTATTCAGAATGACTCCGTGACCTCTCTTTCTAGATCACTTATTCCTGATTCAATTTTTTCATTGTGGTGCACAATCCCTATTGGTTGTCGTTCATTATTTCTCTGCTAATTGAGTAATCACAACTCCAGTTACAAAAATAAATAAGTAGCAATCCTCTGGCAGGAAAAAACACTAAAAAATGGATTAAAAATTCCTTTTGTGCAAAGCCTTGCTGCCTTGAAAACACCTTCCTCCAGTTGAGGAGGACCCAGTGTTCATTTAGGAAAAACAACTGATGCAATCCCATTGTCTTGGGAATTCTCAGTGCTTTTTTAAATCCAAGTAATGATCTAACTTTATAAATTGTATGAAGATAATTAACCTGTGCCAGCAGATGCAGCACTCTTAATATCAACAATTAGATTTGCACAATATATTGCTGAGTGCAATGTTTATTTCAGTGAAGTTCAGGAATTACCCTGGAATTACACCAGGGCTGAGCTGCCTCATCATCAGGAGATTTTTCCCTTTTATTTCATTGCGCTCTTTATTTTTAAAACCTAAAAATGCCCCTCAGTAGTCAAATGGAGGCCTTAATGTGATGGATTCATTAAACCCAAGGATTTTATTTGGCTGTTCTCTTTCTGCCCCTCTCCTAACAGTCTGTGCTGGTCATTTGTGGTGGCCAGGCCAGCCCAGCAAAGCAGTTCATTAATGAATTTTCCACAAATTAATTTTCTCCATTACAACAGCCTCAATAAATGCCAGCAATTATTTTTTTGCGGACTAGGAATAAAAGAGAGCATAATAACTTATTGGGTTTTATTTTGGGGAATTAAAAGTACTTTTCTCTTGGCCTTTTTTCATTAGGAGCTCTATTCCATGACTGCAAATAAAGGAATGGGTGAAAACAGGAATTGCTGGATACAGCTAATTCTGCCTTTGCTGTTGATTTACCCTAATTTTATTTCCAGATGTCACTGAATTTTGTTGCATTAGACCTATTGATACCTTTAGGTGGCTTTTTTTTCTCCTGGTTATTTGTAGTCATATTTTAATAACCTTTTCCTAAAAGAAGTTTGGGGTTTTTTTTGTTTTGTTTTTTTTCCCAACTGAAGCAACTCAAAGGTATCAGCACCAAATCTGATAAATGGATACCCCATGGGTAAGAAAATTACATTGGCCTTAATACCTCAGGCAAGTGAGATGCAATGTCAGTAAAAGAATCCACAAGGAGCAGGATTATCATGTAAGGAAAAAGGGGATTAACACTTTCCTTGGAACTCTGGGGATGGGAATTGTCTGCAGCGCCTTTGTACATTCATGGAGATTCAAAACCTCGTGTGAGGTCACGTTTGGGATGCATTTTAGGGATATTTTTATTTATATAAGTTGAGTCAAGTCATAAATATATTTATTTATATCAATTGATATTTATTTATATCAATTGAGCTCCTGCTGACCAAGGAATGCAGGTTTGGAGTGCAGAGTTTGGCAGATTTAACCCTGAAATCCATCCAGGTGCATATGGAAATAATCCCCCTCCTTGCTCTGTGGGATTTTCAGGAATAAAGAAACCCCATAAGGGATCATAAAGCTCTTTTTACATAAAGCCTGACCGCAATAACTTCAGGTGTAATTGGATCGTCTGCTGGAGGAGTTTTTGGTGTTGTTTTTATTTCTTTAAAGGCAGCCTTCTTTAGGAAATGCCGTTCACAAAAGGCAGTGTCACGTCATGTTAAACAGAAAATAAATTTCCTGCGCTCACCTTGAGGGATTTTGGAAGTTACAAATTATAAAAGCTGTAATAACTTCCATTTAGAAGGCTTTTGACAGGAGGGAAATGAGAAACGAGGAGCGAGTGTTTCCACAGAAAGTGATTCCAACTCATTTTTACAAACAAAACACCCCGCCTGGATAAACCAGAAATAGCACATTTTCTTTGATTGCTTTTTCTGAATGCCTGGCTTTAAATACTCGGTCCTAATGTTAATGAAGGGCTCGTGCAGATAATATACTCAAAGAAATTCCAGCAGCCCACACAGCTCCCATCTGCTTGGAGCAGAAGCACAGCCTGCACCAGACTTTAATAACAATGTTTGTCTGGGGGGGAAAAATGAGGATATTTGGGCCACTTTAGGCTGAAACCATGGGTTAATTTGGCACTGAGTGTGAATTTGGTTATTTGGAAATGCTAAAAACTCTGGCTGGTGAAAAAAGTAAATTTTGCTTCGTGCATTTTTTTTTTTTTAATTTAATCCAAAGCAATTATTTGTGAAACTTTCCCTCGTTTTCAGTCGAGCCAGAGCGAGTGGGATAGAGGGATTTAAAGCAAAGAGTATAGGTTTAAGAGGCTAATTACAATAATCCTACTGTGCACTTCCTAATGCTCTTTGTGGGGAGGAGCTGCCTGGCTTTTTGCTGCGAAGTTTCATCGTTCCAGAGCGACTCAGTCCAGCGACTTAGCTCTTGTTCTGGGCAAGGTCAGGAGCACCAAGTGTGCAGGAAGTTTGTAATTGTCTGTGTGCAGGAACCAGCAGGGAATTCAGTCTATTCCATCACTTGGATGCTCAAAACCAGCCCCTCGTGAAGGCACTGGAGCTGGAAGGGTTGTGATCTCTCTGCAGTAATTATTGCAGGGCTCCTATCAGAGGGGACATGGGGCACTTGATGAACTTAAATGTTCCTAATGGCTTCTTTTTCCTGTTAATAAATCACATTTTGACGTGTAGAGAGTTTGCGTGACAGCAGGGGAAGTGTATTTTGGGAAAATATCAGAAAAGTTATTCTGATTGTCAGTGATGGTTCTGGGAGTTGGGGATAATTCCAGAAAAGCTGCCTGGAATTTGGTGTCGGTTTTTGTTCAGGGGAGTTGTGCTCTCACCATGCCTGTGGAAGAAGGGAAATAAAGAATGGGCAAGTGGAAGTGGAGAGTTTGAACATGGAATTCATGTGGTTTGAAATAAGGACTCTCTTTGTCAGTGATTTGCTCCCGAGGAGCTCAAATCCCAGAGAATTCTGATTTTGGTGCATGAGGAGAAGAGGGAAGCCAAGGCACAGTGTCCTCTCCTGTGTCCCTGAGATCCCTTTTTAATCTGAGCCGGTATTTCCTGGGTCAATCTCTTCCCTCAAACCATCATTTATATATTTTAGAGTACTTTGTATTTGATACTCTGCTAATACCCCTCTTTCCTTCCTACAGATGACACTATCAATTCCATCAAGTTATATTGAATCACTGCAGATTTTCTCCATCCCGGGCATAAATTGGCTGTATTTCCTTCATGTAATGGATCAGAAAGAGGAAATCAGCTGTAATCTATTTATGTGATGTAACCTCTTCAGAGGTCTTCGTTTTTTATTCTGATTTTCAGATAAACCAGTGGTAGTTGATGGGGGGAACTGGAATTATTGTCCTGAGGTTGTCACGGAAAATGCCTGAAAAATATTCATTAACTGTGACTTTGCACCTTTGAATTCTTCTTTTAGATATAAAATCCCAGATAGTGAGATCTTTACAGAGTGCAGCAGATAGAGGCAGGGAGCTGTTTTACGCTGTGTCCTTGGTGTGTGTAAGCACAGGGTGTGTTCTGGGGGGAGATGTGCTGCTCCCTCAGTTGATCCAGGTCTAAAGGTGAATTCCAGATGTTCCAGCTGTGGCTGAGCCCAGCCTGCCCTCAGCACCAGGGCAATGAGGATACTGTCCAGGGCCACCTCTGAGCCAGGCAGGTGACAGAGCTGACCCTGTTTCACCTGAAATAATCTGGTTTCTCAGTGTTGGACACTCAGACATGCAATAAAACGATTTTAAATGCTTTGCAGGGTGTGCTGAGTGTCCCCACAGCTCTGCCTGTGTCTCTAGCTAAAAGTTCCATTCATAGATTTCATTGTCAGAGCTGTGGTTGGGTCACAGCCTCGGACAGGGAAAGATCTGGAACAGCTTTTCCAAAGCTTTCCCAGCTCCTGGAAGGGCTCATTCTCATTGTCCATTGCACCAGCACAGAGCTTTGCTGATCCTTAGCTCCCCACCAGGTTTATATCAGAGCTCCTCTGTGTTTTTGGAGTCTCCCAGGCATCCTTTGACAAGCTCAAAGTGGAGGATGAGCTCTGCAGGGGCTGGGAGTGGGTGGTGGCACGGTCTGAGTGCCCTCGGGAAGAAAAGCTGTGAAAATTCCCAGAAAAGCAGCCTGGAGGTACCGGGAATCCACACTGAAGCCGTGGGGCTGTGCAGCCAAAGCTGCTGATCCTGGGGTGGCTCAGGGGGTCAAATCCACAGTCAGGAGGCTTTGGGCTGGCTCTGAAGCTCAAAGCCAGGCAGGTGAAGGTTGGCCTAAGCCACTGACATGAAAGTGCCATAATTTCATCCCCAAATGATGTTTTTAGCATCTGTTCGTAGCCTGGCTTTTGACAGGACTTAAAGCACTGATGCTTCTGGTTTTTGACGGGACTTAAAGCGCTGATGCTTCCACAGGGAATCAGAGTTGCAGCTTTGCCACAGACACTTGTAGGCCAAGTGACCAGGGTTCAAAATCTTTGGCTGCAGACAGAACGTGCAGGTGGGGCAGGTGAGAAATGCCTGTGTTGTGTTTGGTATGGAAAGGCTCTCCCAGGCTGTGGCTGTGAGTGCACACAGGGTGATTTCATGCTTTACTGTGCCTCAATCTGCTCCCTTCACAGGGAAAAGATATTTTTCCTTCTTAGCTGCCAGCTCTGCCAGGGTTCCAGCTGGGAATTCTCCATCTCCTCCATTCCCATCAGAAATAAAGGATCCACAGGGAAATTCCCCTCTTAGCTCCACCCTGGTCTCCAGGAATTCTCAGGCAGCCCCTTTGGTACTCAAAAGAAGAAGAGGCACCAGGGAAGGGTTGAAAGCTGGGAAATCATCATTTTAGCCTGGTACAGAGAGCAGAACTGAGCAGGAAATGCAAACATTGTGAGGAAAACGTGACAGTGGAGAAACTTTAGGAGAATGAGATGTGCAGGAGCACAGGGTGCTCTTAAGGAGGTGGTGGCAGGGCCAGTGCTGGGATATTTTCAGTGGAAGGTGGTAAGGAGCTACCATTCATCATAGCTGGAGATACCTGAGGCATTTGGGGAGAAGAGATTTGAGAAATGGCCACAGATTTGCTGCATTTTAGATTTGACTCTTTTAAAAAGTAGGTTGTTCCCCTTTCATTGATGTTCCAGAAGATATTCCAACATTCCAGAGCACATCAGAAGTGCAGCAGGATAAATCCTAAATTCTATCCCTCTATCCCATCCCAGTAATTCAACACAATTTACCTCCCATCTCTAATTCCTTATTTTGCATCACCCCATTGGGATAAAATCAGGAGCACTAAATGTGCACTTTGTAACATTTTCATCTGCCCTGAGCGTGTTCCTTCATTAGAAATCTCGGTGTTACAATGCAAATTAGCACCAAAATTAGTTTTGTTATGTGTGTCTATGTCTTGCAAACTGAAACAGATCCTGGAAAAATATTTTTAAATGGAAATGGTGAGCTGATACATTTCTTGAATGCTAAGATTTTTTTACTGAGATCCTTCAGTGCCAGTTTGTGCTCTGGGTGACCGAAGGTTCTTGTGCAGGAAGTCCAGCAATGTCTTTTATGAGCAGAATGGTTTTTATTTATTTTATTTCCTCTCCCCTGAGCCACCAGGAGAGGAAAGCTCAGAAAGGAGAGGGATGTGCAAAAGCAGTCTGAGGGATTTCTGCACGGTTCCCTCTCTGTGGGTGAAAGGAGGATTCGTGTTTCACATCTGCCAATCTGACTTATTCCAGGAGCTTTAAATATCTCTAATAACTCCTGGGGATGGGAGATTTGTGAATTTTTATGAGTGCTAGGAAAGAGTTGTCTGAGTCGATGACAAAGGCAGCTCCAGCTGCTGTCTGGACTTGCTTCAGGAGCCAAATTCTGCTGTTTTTACTCAAAACTCATTGCCATGTAGGAAAAATTGTGGGTGTGGATGCTCTGCAGGTTCTTGCTTTTCTGCACTGCCCTGACTCTGAGCCACACGTCTTCATTTTTTATTCTGATTTTCAGATAAACCAGTGGTAGTTGATGGGGGAACTGGAATTATTGTCCTGAGATTGTCATGGAAAATACTACCTGAAAAATATTCATTAACTGTGACTTTGCACCTTTGAATGGAAAGGTGGAACCTTCCCTCACAGAGGAAGCGAGGCAGGGGCCACAGGAGGTGCTGCAAGGCTCAGTGAGTCCCTGCAGGAATTTCCCTCTGCAGAGAGCACACACAGGGGGCAGCTGTTCCAGCTGTTCCAGCTGTTCAGGAAAACTGGGATTTCTCGTGCGCAAAGAGGAGCTGTAGGGGTGGGACAGGCGAGGGCTTTGTTTGGAAAATGCTGTCACCTCCTTTTATCCCAAAGGAATGACCCCAAAATGCAGAGGGGGAGCTCCTGATGTGCAGCTTTGGAGGGTTCCTCAGCTCAGCAGACCTTCAGTTCCATCCTGCCCCAATCATTCATGGACTCTGGCAGTTCAAAGGTCTGAAGCAATTAAAGTGTCTGTAATTATCCACCATCCCACATGGGCTCCTGGGCACTCACCAGACAGCACAATTACCAATCTTTTACACCTCAAACCCTGCAAGCAGCAATTATCCCAAATTCAGAGTCTGGACAGTGAGGAACTCAAGGCTTGTTTGCTTGGAAAAGTGACCAAAAGTGATTCCATATAGTGTGGAATTGTACACAATCCCTGCACAATCCCAGTGTTTGTGGAGTCAATCCTGACTTTGATCCCAGTGCTTTTACAGCAGCTTCACTGCACGTGGCTTTTAGGAGTGATGGAAACAACTGACTGTCACAATATTACAGGAACGGAGCGGGGAACCATCTCTGGGAATTGATAGTTTGGGATTCTTGGCTCTAAAGGCACCATAAATAATCCAAAAAGCACAAATCATTCACTGGAGACTAGCTGGCTTGCAGGAGCCGTTCTGGGCACGCAGCTTCGGCTCTGCACTGATTATTTCTCTGCTTTGCAATGAAACATTTGCAGATTGGGGAAAAAAACTGCGCTGTTTGGTTTGGTGGAGCGATGGAGCAGCTCTCTGAGCAGTTCAATATTTTGTGATCATCTCAGGAAGGTTTTCTGTTGAGGTTTTAATGGCAGAGAAGCACGAGCAGCATTAGGAGGATGAGCTGCACTGAGCAGCACCGGTGGCTGTGATCCATTTGGGAAGTCACCAAAGATGTGAGAGGGAATAAATCCACCCTTCCAGGGCCGTTTTTATTCAGTCTAAAATAACACATAGGGTAATTTTCCTTCTTTTTCTGAGCCTAAGTGCTTTTTTGTGGATCTCCAGCCCGAGTTTTTCACTCGTGCAGTACGTATTTCGAGCTGATAGCTCTCATCTTTTATGGCAGAAATTGCTGAAGCTGAGTAATTAAAGTTATTCTTGACTTCTCTTATTTACTGGAAACGACTGAGCTGAATCATAAAAGACTGAGGATTGTACTTTGAATGCTTTCCTGGATACTTGGCTCCCAGCAAGTAATTCCTTAATGGCATATCCACAACAAAAACAACAGCAAAAAATGTTCTGGAATGGAATCCGGCACCTGACTTGTGTTCTGTGCTCCCTGCAGTGATCCCTGGTGGATGCACACCAAGGCAGTGCTGCTTTGCCAGATATTGTCCAAGCCTTTTCCATCTCTTTTGCTTTTCTAATATTATTTAAAATCTAATATGGCTGTGAAAAAAAAAAAAAAAAAAAAAGCAGAGTTTTGGCTTCTGGAGCCACCTCATCTTCTTTTTCGCATGTTCCACAACTCCACCTTCCCATCTTGATGGAGCAGATGCAGTTGAGGGCATCACCCTAACAGGCAGCACAGTCATTCCCTGGGGTGGGATACATGGAATTAAATTAGATTCACATATATTGGGGAATAAATAAAAAAAACCCAACCAATTTTACAGTCCTGCAGCATGGTCCCACCAAACTGTTCCCTCATTTTGGTTCAGGTGACTTAGCTTGTGTCCAAGGGGTAAAGGAGCTTGTTATTGCAAAAAAATAGTTATTTTCTCTCCAAAGAGTGAACTTTTGTGGAAAATTCTGTGAGCTCAGATTGGTGCCTGGAGGATGTTAAGCCATTAAAAAAAGCCCTGAGAAGCAGAAACACAGATTGTGATGCTTGGTGTAGTTTATTAATCACAGAATTGTTTTTTTCCTCACCTGGATTCCTCTATTATTTTTCAGACTTCTCAGAAGGGTTTGGGTTGGAAGGGACCTTAAAGATCATTTAGTTCCAACTAGATATACACCAACCTCCAAATTTGTGTCGTTTATTAATCACAGGATCATTTTTTCCTCACCTGCATTCCTCAATTATTTTTGTTTTCATTTTCTCCCTCTAAGACTCGCCAAGAGTACAGGCTCCTTCAGGCAAGGACAGAAATGTCACTGCAAAGCTGATTTGCTCCCAACAGGAAAATCCACCCTTGATTAGAGAGACAAAATCCCAGAAATACCAGAAGTTGGGCAAACATGACAGCTTTAGCAAATAGGTTTGCTGGGTCTAAAGTTGCTTTTAGGGGAGGGTTTTACTTTTAGGAAAGGAATTATTTTGCTTTATAGAGGGAGGCTGTGGGAGGGAGCACAGCCAGGGTGGTGCTGCCCAGAGAAAGAAGCACCTCCAGGAGAGCTGTCCCCAATTTTGTGGTGTTTGTGTTGATATAAATAATTCCTGTCTTGCACTTGGCCTCCCTGGGCATTGCCACAACGCTCCAATATTGGAAACATCCATTGCTTTACTCGGCCTTACAAAATAAGGGATTTAAAACGTTGTTAGCTCAGATTGCTGTGGTTTGTTCAGCACCTTCAACGCTTCCTTTTGAATCCCTTAATGCAGTTTTTTCTCTTTCCCCTCTCCTCTCATCGTGTTCCCTATCACAGGATCCATCATTTCCCGTTTTGGAATGATTTAATGATGAATCTCTGCTCTCTCTGCACTGCTGTGTCTCCTTTATTGCGCTGAGTTTTACCTTAAAGAAATCATTGAGACATCACACAATTGAAAGTTTGGAGTCTTCCTGCTTTGCCTGGGCTGTTTCCAAGGGATCCATCCCAATGGGGAGAGACAGAGCTGGAAGGAATCCTGTTTGCTAATTACTGCCACCATTTAGAAACAAATATGAGTCACAGGGCACCGCAGTGAATCCAACCCGAGGAACAATAAAAGCGGAGTCTGTGCAATTGCTAAGGAAATGAAGACTGAATAGAACTTAAAGGCAATTAAAGCCTTTATTTCCATTTTATTATGGAATAAATACTTGGGGATATTTTCATTTGCTTCACTTTTTGTTTGCTCATGGGGTGTGCTTGTTAATGTGACTGGGATGTATGAGAACTCCTTAATTAACCTGTTTTTGTGGGCATCTTGTGGTTTCGATGAAATATGTGTGCTGACAGCTCTCTAACAATGGTACAAATGGAAATGACAGTTTTGGAAACATTGGTCAACTAAAAACTGTTCCAGAAATGCAGGTTTTGAATTATTGGACCAGGCTTCTCTGCAAATTGGAATTCAATTCAGTTAATTGAATTCACTGGATCTATGGCAATTTGCATAAAGTTATAATAAGAGCGTGGTTATCTTTGTAAAAGCCGCAGTTTTGGGATCTTATATTAAAAATGGAATAATATCATTTTTATTTTGTAACAGTCAAATGCAGAAATATCAAATTGACACGGGAACAAAATTGAAATCTGCGTTTTGATTTCAATTACAAAGAAGTTCCCATGCAGCAATCCCAGGCAGGGAAATGTGTGGAAGTGGGAGTTGGTCTGTTTGTCCATCGCATCCCAGTCCTTTCCTGCCTCTCAAATGGCTTTGATTTGTTCCAGTCTATATTGCATAAAGTAAATATAGCTTCTGCTGAAGCCCTGCAAGCGATTTCCTTCCAGCAGGGCTGGCTCCCGTTTCGTCTGTGCTGAGTCTGGGCTCCGTGTCCTTGGGCATCCTCTGGGGGGATAATGGATGCTGCAGGTAGCAAATCCCCTTCCCCACCTTTCCTTCCCCACCTTTCCTTCCCCACCTTTCCTTCCCCACCTTTCCTTCCCCACCTTTCCTTCCCCACCTTTCCTTCCCCATTTCCCCCCTCTGATGCAGCTGTTTGGGTAAATTCAAATTCAGCATTTGGGGGTGTAAATTCAATTTCTGCACTCGCGGTTTCCTCACGCAGCAAATCCACTTTTACCAGCCTGGATTTGAGCACAGAAAAATGGAGATTTGAAGTTTGAGGGAAGCACCAGGAGGAGAGCAAAGGTATCAAGTGTCTTATGGCAAGGTATAAAATGATTTTAATGCTCTGCCTCTGGATTTTGGGGGCTTCTGGCTAAAGCTCGAACCCTTGGAGCTGGAATTGGTTGGATTTGAGGACAGGGGAGTCGCACAAGTTGAGGGGAATTCCACAGATGATTTTTCCACTGATAATTTTTGTCCTGAGCAGGCACTAAGTCAAGGCAGAGAGGAGCAGAGTGTGGAATTGTCCCAGGGTGAGGACAGGGAATATTCTCCTCCCCACCTTTTGGGGAGAGCAGCCCAGGGAGAGCAGAGCAGCAGTGCCTGGTGACCTTTGTGCTGTTGATATTTCAGGAGTCCCAGGGGTGGAATAAGGGAAATGCAGCAGAGATTGAGCAGAGATGATGGAAAATCCATGGAATTTTAGCTCTGTACCTCAGGAAGGAGCATCCTGCCTTGCCCAGGCACTCTGGGGGTGGTTTGGGAAGCTCTCAGAGTTAAGGGTGTGCCATAATGGGCACTTCTTTTCTTCTCAGCATTTCTCCATCGTGTGAAGCAGAATTTGCCCTCATTTCAGAATAAAAGGCATCCCCAGTGAACAGCAGCGAAAGGGCTGGTAGAAGGATTATGGAAATAATTAATTTTCTCAGGAATGTTGTAATTTCAGCATTTCTGTAATGATCAGGGGTAGTGCTTCAGCACAAATCATGTTACAAAGCCCGAGGTTCTCAGTAAGGCTTCTGCAGATATCTGCATTTTCCTTCAAAAAGGATAAATAGATGTACATTTAAATATGCATTTCCCTTAAAAATAACAAATAACCCCACACTGAGGTCTTGTTTCTACAATAAGAGGTCCAAAACTTCTGCATTAGGAGGGTTTTAAATCTTGTTCCTGAACTTTGACCCCATTGCCAAACTTCCCGAGCACAACTAGGCAAAACTTTACCACCATAATGGGAATTTTCTAAATGATATTTTAATGCTTTCTGCAACCCAGCCTGGCCCTGGACACTTCCAGGGATCCAGGGACAGCCACAGCTTCTCTGGGTCTCCCCACCCTCACAGGAAAGGATTTTTTTCCCAATATCCCATCTAAACCTGAAGCCATTCCCCCTTTTCGTATCACTCCATCCCTTGTAAATAAATAGTTTCTCTCCATCTCTCTTCATTTGCAATGGAAAAGGAGAGAGGTAGGGACAGGAGCCCCCAGCAGGTGGACTCAAATAGGAGATTATCAGCTTTATGCTCACACAGATATAAAAATTATTAAATGAAAGGTTTCTTTAACGATTTCATAGAGAAATCCCTGGTATTCCCCAACCCCTGAGGAGCACAGCAGAAAACAGTGTTTTCTATATCCTTTAAATGCTTTATTGCACATAATTTGAAGCCCTTTATTGCTGAGAGCAGGAGATCTCAGATCTGCCCTGCTTTGGTTTTGGTAATGTCATTTCTGATTAAACTTCAAGTGTGTCGTATATTGAGGCATGAAATAGTTAAATTTTTATGAGAGCGATGAAAATCCTATTGCTTTTGGGTTTCAGAGTATCAATAACCCGAGCTGAACGAGTCAGGCCTCATTAGGAGGGAGCAGCAGTGCAGGATCTGCCCTTTTTTGTGGAGGTTTTCCCACTTTGGGAATGCACATCCGTATTAAAGGAAAGCATTTTCGCATCTTTCCAACCCCCCAGCTCTGGGGCCGTGATGGGATCTTGGATTTCTCGAAGCTGGGAATTCCTGAGCTGAAGTTTTACCTATTGACTTCGTGCATTTGGCTCAGGACCAGGAATAAATCCAGAATTTGGGCTGTTCAGCTCAGTAGTGCCCAGTTGCCAACAGTGCAGCAGAAGTTCTGTGCTGCAGGGGAGGTCGGTTCTAAATCCCAGGTAAGATTTATCTGTATTTACTGCTCTGAAAGGCTTTGTTAGAGCTCTGCTTCTACAATTAAAAGGTCCATATTTTATATAAAAATTTATATGAAGCAATTTTCTTACACAGCACCGTTATCAGCCTGGGTTTGAGGATGGAAAAATGGGGATTTGAAGTTCGAGGGAAGCACCAAGAGGAGAGCAAAAGAATCAAGTGTCTTATGGCAAAATGTAAAATGCAGCAGCGCAGATTTTAAAGGAGAGGAGAGATTTTAAAAGAGAATTTACAGGAGCTGCCTGTCCCAGGCAGTTGGCAAATGGACTGAAGAAGGCAAATTTAGGGCTTGCCAGAAGGAAACCCTATATCAGGAGATGGGAATTCGAGTGCTCTGCAAGGAAAATGTAAATAAGGCAATCTGGGGCTGAAGAGGGCTGTGGGCAAACAAAGTGCACAGAGAGAGCTTCGTGCTGGGGATGTGGACGTGCTTTGTGGGGGAAATATGGAGTGCAGGGCCACTGGGAGGGATTTGGGAACAGCTGCCACATGCACTGGTGAGCTCCTGTGGAAAGGGTTGTGAAACTTGAATGGTTTGTAGCGAGATGTTGAAGAGGAAATTAATTGCCTTTAGCTGCTTTTTGATGCTTAAACATGTTAAAAGATATCTGTGTGAGGAAAAAAAATAGAAGGAAAAGTGGCTCCTGCGGTCTGGTGATGAGTGGGTACTGGGATTTGGATGTGGGAAAGGCAGGATCTCTGATTTTCCTGGGCAGGCTTTGGTCAGTACCAGTGGAAAAAAATGAGGTGCATGAAATACCTGGGTGGGCTCTCCCAGGGGTTTAGCTCAGTTTGGGTTCAGGTTCCTCTCCTGGGCACCAATTTAAAACACAAAAGTTTTGTTCTTGTTCAGAACTTATTTCTAAGAGATCTAAAATCTTCTGTGGTTTTTACAAATCATTCTGGAAGGATCTCTGTGAGCTTTGCAAGTGGGGCATGAGAAGCTAATGAGGTTAGGTGGCTGATGAGGCTCCCTGGCCATAAATGATGGATTTGAGGGTGTTTGCTGAGCTCTGTGTGTGTGCTCAGGATCTGCTCCCAGGAGAGGGAGGGTGGAGCATCATTAAACCATAATGGGGTTTAGTGGGGTGGAAGCAACGGAGACAGCCCGGTGACCACATCCCAAATGGGAGGAACAGGAACCAATTTGAAGCCTCTGCAGGGCTGGAAGGGGGTGAACACCACGGGAAGCTGTGGATAATGCAGGGATGTGCTGCAGCCTCGGGGGAAAAGAGCTAGGAACCCACAGAGATGAGAAATATTGGGGTGACACTGTAAAAACAATTTCTCATCTGAGAAAATTCCAATTTCCCCTGGGTGAGCGAGAAGCACAGGAAGGGCAGGGAGAAATCCCAGCTGATTTATGGAAATTGGGATTCCAGCCTGGGCTGTTCAACACGAAAATGCAGTGCATGGGTGGTTCTTAGGAGGTCAGACCTCCTGGTTACACTGAATATCTCCTTCCCAGTATCAAATGAGGCAGCATTTTCAGGTTAAAGACCAACACAAGGGGGTTAACAAGGGTTTTGCATTTTCCAGACATGCTAACACTGCTGCAGCCTTAAATGTCAATTGATTTAGAATCTCTTTTAACCTTCTGTCAATACTGGGGTTTAGTGTGATTTTCCCACAAGAACTCTCCAGAGGGATCTCTGTGCTTGCTGTCAGAGTTTACTTTGAGCCTGTTCTTGCCTTAAATGCTGCTTTTTCCCCATTTTGCCCGGGTGTTGCACGTTAAGGTTGTGTCAGCACCGCCACTGTCGGGTTTTGTTACAAGCTGATGTGTGGCATCACTCGGAGCAGCAGCCAGGACTTCAGCAAACATCCAGGAAACCTTTTTCCTCCAGCACTACAACCAAAAAAACATGCCCTTGCTATGTTTTATACCAAATTGCATTGATCTGTCCCCAGGCTGTGGCTGGTGATTGTAACTGAGCGTTGTGACACATTTTTAGCAGGCTGCTCTGTGAAAATGAGATCCTCAGAATGATTTTATTCTGTTCCTTTTTGCCTGAGCTGTATTTGGGGCTCAGGGCTGTGCTCAGCACTGGGGGCTCACCCAGCTCTGGGTTCTCAGCACAGGAGAGGTTTGGAGCTGTGGGGAAAGTTCAGGGGAGACCATGGAGATGCTCCCTCTGCTCTGGACCCAGGCAGAGAGAGCTGGGGGAGGAAAAGGATCCAGGGAGAGCTCAGAGCCCCTTGCAGGGCCTGAAGGGACTCCAGGAGAGCTGGAGAGGGACTGGGGACAAGGGATTTTGTTTTAAGACACGGGGAATGGCTTAGGGAATGGGTCAGGTCCGAGGACTGCAGAACTTGTACAGAAGGGAGCAGACAGAAGGAACAGACAGATAAACTAAGGGATGTAAAATGAACAGCTTTGTAGGCTGAAATTAAATGTTTTTTCATCTCCCAACTCAAAACAATTCAGTTTTGTCATTAGCACCCAACAGCAGTGACTGCTGTGCCTTTACTGGGATTTTCTTTCTCGTGTGGTGATCTAAAAAAGAAAGTAAAGAGGCAGAAATAATTCTCTTGATTGAAATACTGATTTTTCCTTTTTTGTCGATTACTTCTTGCTTTCTTTGGGTGTTTTATGGAGTTCCCCTTGATAAAGTGATAGCCATAAAATACAGGGGAATGTAGTGGTTGTGCTTTAATTAAAATAAAATTAAATAAGGGCTCCTGGCTAAATGTTGGCCAAGGTTTATAATGTGTGTAGTTCTCTTTCAATGGGCATCCTATACCTAGAATTGATTTAACTGATAAATTTGATGATGCAGGTATTGATCATTTAATTTTTTTCTTCCATCTGGTGACATTTCTATTATTTCCAGTATGGTTTTATCCAAAGCCACTTGGAACTAATAGGGGCCGTAAACTGGGTGATTTCTGCTCTCTGGTTTTGGAGACCAGTCATTGCTTTAACTGTCTTAACAGGCGATAAATTAACACGCTGCTGCTGTAACTTAAATTGTACAATGGAGGTTTTACTGCAGGCAGTAAATTCTAATCTAGCCAGCCCAAAATCCCCGTTAATCCTGTGGCAGGGGAGAGCCCTGACAGGATGTGGGGCTGCCCTCCTCATTCCCAGTGGAATCTCAACCCACCCTCTGGTGTTTTCTGTGTCTCCTGGCAGTGCAGGGTGGCTCTGCCTCCAGGATCTGCTCAGCTCCTCCTTCCCACCCCAAACCATCGGGATTTTGGGGCCAGGGTTTTTCCCTGCTCCCAGGTTTTCCCCCACTGGGCTGTGTGTGATCCTCATCCCTGCCAGCAGTGCTGTCCTTGGCAGAATTTCCTTCCCAAGCCCCTGCTGGGCTGGAGCTGTCCTTCACCCCTTTTGTGCAATAACCCGACATCTTATCCTGCTTTCAGTCCATCATTTGGAAAAGGCTGAACAGGAAAAGCCTCCAACAGCTCTTGGGGATCCGTGTCTTCCTCAGGACTCCTTTAAGGGAATGATGAAGATGACAATTCCAGCATGGTTACGTTCCAAACCTCAAACCCATTGTGACATTTTTACTCATCCTTTTCTCGTCCTTAATGTTCTAATTCCATACTGTGTTTCCTGGTTTGGAGCTCTATTTTATATTCAATTCAAGATGTTACATTTTTTTTTTTAAAGAAATTGTCCCAGAATCACCCAGACATCAAGAAGAAATTTTGCCAAATATTGGATGTATTAAATTTGAGCTGACAGCTCATCTATGCAGAATGAAAAGTGGAAAATACTGACCATGGCTGGGAATAAGTTGGCACCTAAAGTTAAGATGCAGATAAAGGCTGAAAAGATGGCAATGAACATTTTAAGAGGTATTAAAAATGGCTTTAATGGACTGGTTTGAGACAGCACTGGGATTTTATGGGGTGCAGCTGGTAGCTGTGCCTCTCTGCAGCCTGGATGGGGATGAATTCCCAAAATCACAGACTGGTTTGGGTTGGGAGGGACCTTAAAGCTCAGCTCCTGATGGCTCCAAGCCTCACTCAGCTTTGGACACCTCCAGGGATGGGGCACCCCCAGCTGGACCCTGTGCCAGGGCCCTGAGCAGAGAATTCCTGCTACCCTTTGGAGATCAGGCTGCTTTTGGGGTGAGCTCCCCTCTTTATTCCATCCATGCAAAGGAGGAAGAGAATCTGCTGCTGTGGAAGGGCTGCAAGCAGGGAAAGTCTTTAAAATCTGCAGGGCTTTGGTGTCAGAGAGCAGTGTGTGCGTCCAGAGCCAACCTCAGCTCCCTGCTGGCCCTTTTCTGCCCCTCCTGGTGGAGCTCTTGGCAGAAACTCTGGGACCTGGGCAGGGAGAGGGTTGGGGTTAGGGTTAAGATTAGGGAGAGCCCATCCCAGGGGCAGCAGGAGCTGGCTCTGCCCATTCCCAGCCCCATTCCCGGCCCCATTCCCGGCCCCATTCCCTGCCCCATTCCCTGCCCCATTCCCGGCCCCATTCCCTGTCCCCTTCCCTGTCCCATTCCCAGCCCCATTCCCTGCCCCATTCCCTGCCCCATTCCCTGCCCCATCCCGTCTCCTGCTGCCGGCAGAGCAGAGGGACAGGGAGAGCCCCAAGCCCGGGATAACAGAACACCAATTCCTATTCACACCTCTTGAGGCTGTTACACACAAATCAGTGCCTCAGCCGGGTTTGCAAACCTCGTTTCCCTTTATCTGTTGCCTGTGACAGGAAAACCAAGGGCTGAATGTGCTCTCTGCATAAACCCTGGTGCTGCAATTCCTGGATTCCGTGGAGCTCAGCTCCTTTGGCGCCGTTCTCCGCTCCTTGTTCTGTCTGGCCGTGGGGCAGATTCCTTCAATAATTGATATTCCAGATTGAAAACAAAGCTGTGCTCAGTGCCCCTTCCTCAGCTCCCTCTGCCAGCTGCTCGGCACGTTCCAGCTTGAGTGCCTCTGGCAAGGAGGGAGCGCACAGGAGATTTATTTATTTATTTTTCCAACACTTAGCGCGAGGATGTCTTAAAAAAAAAAAATCCATCCAAACTGGTTCCATAAAAAAAAACCAGCAGAGGCAGGAAAAGGCAGTAATTCCGTGTAATCTGCATAGTCAGAGCAGGGGATGGCAGAGGGTGAGCAGCCCTCTAACAGGGATTGTAAACACGCGGTTTATGGCGCTCTGCTGGAGAGCAGCTCCCGTAAATCACACCCGCCGCAATTTCTTTGTTTGCCTTCCCAAGTTTATTCCCTTTTATGTTTAGTAATTAAATCGGAGCGGGAGGATTGTGTCGGGGGTGCCAGCCAGCGGCAGAGATGACGTGGAGGTGGCACCAGAGTGACTCTGCTCTGCTGCAGCGTTTGGTGTGTCAGCCAGAGGTCACGGTGTTGGGATGGATCATCTCCCTGGAGCAGCCAGCAGCTCCTGCCCTGCCCTCACAGGGCTCTGCCACAGTTTTAAAATCATTTTCCAGAGATTTGTTGTCTCCAAGGAGCTGCCAGGTGACCAAAGTCACCAAAGCCCCCGTGACCAAACCCTGTGGCCGTGCCAGGCCGGCACCCAGGGCTGTGTCCAGGGCAGTTCCCAGCTGCAGCTGTGAGGGTTTGGAATTCCTAACAAAGTCCCTGTGTACAGAGACACCGATATGTTTTCTGTGAGAAAAAAATGTCTTTATTCCCTGAATTCCAGCCCGGAATTCCCAAATCTCATTGCGGCTTTGTGCTCCAAAGGGCTCTGGGCTGGTGTAACTGGGGATGAACTGGCTCCATCCCCTGCTCCATCCCTCCCAGAGCAACTTCTGGGAAGCACATTCCAGCTCCAAGACAGCCTGGGGGCTCAGATATGCAGAATTTTCTTAGTTTCATATAAAACGTGCAAAGTGCAGAGCTGGTTTTATTTTCTTCTCCATGCAGGTATGGTCTCCCTGACCTGAGCTCTCACATTGCCCCAGAGCTTTCTCTTCTCTACCCTCAACATCCCCAGCTCTCTAATTTTATCTTTAAATCTTTATATCTCTGTCTATGTATCTCTCTCTGTTTATCTTTGAAGTAAACTTTGAAGAGAAAAACAAAACACTAAATAATCACGTAACAGGGTGAGCAAAATGATTGGTGAGGTTGCTTTTTTTCCCCCTTCCCTAGATGATTTTTGAATTTAACAAAACAGTTAAAAACATTTGAGGTGCAAGCCTCTCAATTATCTGGGCTGGAACCTTCTGCCAGTAATAGGTGATGAGGGAATTGTTGTTTTGAAAGCCTGTGTTCTCTGGAATACTCAGAGTCCTGGCTCCTCACCAGCTTTTCCAAGTTAATCAACTTGCTGGTTGTTTTTCTTGTCTAAATTCCATTCTGTGCTCTTCAGGAAACTCCAGTTTGTACCTCTGGAGGAGAGGAAAGCATTTTTCAGCCCCTGTGTGTGTGTCCAGTGGGCTGGGATCTCCCCGAGGAACTCCCAGGGAGAAAATTCTCCTTTTGCCTTTGAAATCAGAGGGATTATTTTGTAAGCTCCAGAAGAGTAAAGTTAAATGTCATTAAGATGCTGATTTTGGAGATGATGCGGAATTATCCTCAATATTTTCACACAATCTTTTTGTCTCGTGGACAAGATAACACTGCTGATAACGTGGATTTTGGGAACTATTCGAAAGGGAATGATAACTTTGAATGTCTCTTATCTGTATTTGTTCAGAGAGTGCAGCTGCCTTGATTCCTTATCTTCAAGCAGTGATTTTGGGATAACAGGAATTTCCTTGGCAGCAGATTCCTGGGAGCCTTGTTTGTGTTCTGCAGATTCTGTCAGACTCAGACAGCAGGAAACTCACCCGCACTTCTGCAGGAAATTCACCATCAAAAGTCAGCTGGAGTCGAATAGTTGAATATTCTGACAACTTATTTTTGCATCAAGGGGTCTGCCAGCGTGGCTGGGCTCTGGTGGGAAGAGACCAGGCTGGGCTGGGCTGGAGGTCCCTAATTCAGTGTTCGCTGAGAGGCTTGCTAACAGAAAAAAAAAAAAAGAGAAGAAAAAAGCAAAATTGGACATGTAATGGTGCTCACAGATCATTCCCACTGATGATGTTGTAGTTAGGAGAGAAGAAGTGGATTTAGGGAGCACAGCTCAGGCCGTGTGTGACCGGACAGCAGCCTTCTCCCCCAAAGCTCTGCTCTCATTCTGCAGCCTGAAGATTCTTTTCATGATTCCTCCCTCTTGTTTGAAAATCTGGGTGTCACTCAGGAGGTTCTGGCAGCTGAAGTGCTGTCAGAGCAGAGGAGAGCAGAGCATCCCCCCGGAGCGCCGCTCCTGCCCTGCGGTCACCCTGCGGTCACCCTGCGGTCAGCACCACCTCCAGGCCACCACCACCCCATTAATGCCCGGCCTCGAGTGCCCTCCCTGTGCTGGGGGATGAAAGGATGCTGCTGCTGCCTGTCAGTGCAGCACGCCTCGTTAGCAGTGATTTATTGGGGAGCTGAGCAGAGCTGGCACTGGCAGCACAAACGGAGCTGATGGCCGAGGCTGCTCCTTGCTGCTGCAGCGCTTGAGGGCTCTGAGGTGTGCTCTGCACATTTCCCCTCAGAACATCCACAAAAACGAGAGGTCACGTAGTGCAAATTTATCTAAAAAATGTATTTTTGAAGTTCTGAATGCATCCATATATATATATATTTATATACACATATGTGTGTGTAAATATATGCATATATATTATGTATATATATAATGCATATATGTGTATATATATACATACATATATATATAAATGTGTCAGTCTTAAGGTTTTAAATTGGATTTTGTTTTTACACAAGTGTACTAACCATGAAACATCCCAACGAAATTACTCACCCAGCCATTCCCACCAACTCGGAAAAACTCCCCACAAATATTTCTACTCCACACTTGTGTTTTTCCCCTCCTACCTGCCTGCAGGCAGAGCTCTGAGAGTCAGGTTTCTTTGCCAGAATCCAATTAGGAGCAAAGGTGCCTTTCAAAGGGATTTGTGATGGTTGCGTTGCCAGAAGTGATGTTGAGGAGCCATCCTCACACGCGTTCCGGCGCCGGGGTTTCTGACGGGCTGCACTTCCAGGCTCAGGCTCAGCAATCTCATTTTCATCTCCAAAAAAACAACGTGTGCAGCGCCGAAACCGCCTCTGCTTCCTTCTGGAAATGAAATATTAAACTTTGAAAGTTTTTTCAGGCCTCTTGCGTTCTNTATGTATATATATGTGTGTATATAGTGTATATATATTATGTATATATATGTATATATAGTGTATATAAGTGTATATATATAGTGTATATACGTGTATTTATAGTGTGTCTAGTGTATATATATTAAGTATATGTATGTATATATATAGTGTATATATGTGTATATATATGTGTGTATATATGTGTATATATATGTATATATGTGTATATATATAATGCATATATGTGTATATATATACATACATATATATATAAATGTGTCAGTCTTAAGGTTTTAAATTGGATTTTGTTTTTACACAAGTGTACTAACCATGAAACATCCCAACGAAATTACTCACCCAGCCATTCCCACCAACTCGGAAAAACTCCCCACAAATATTTCTACTCCACACTTGTGTTTTTCCCCTCCTACCTGCCTGCAGGCAGAGCTCTGAGAGTCAGGTTTCTTTGCCAGAATCCAATTAGGAGCAAAGGTGCCTTTCAAAGGGATTTGTGATGGTTGCGTTGCCAGAAGTGATGTTGAGGAGCCATCCTCACGCGTGTGCCAGCGCCGGGGTTTCTGACGGGGGCTGCACTTCCAGGCTCAGGCTCAGCAATCTCATTTTCATCTCCAAAAAAACAACGTGTGCAGCGCCGAAACCGCCTCTGCTTCCTTCTGGAAATGAAATATTAAACTTTGAAAGTTTTTTCAGGCCTCTTGCGTTCTCCTTCAGCAGCAGCCGACGCTCCCCTGGGATTTTATAGTCAGAAAACATTTGGGAACGGGAAGGGTCTCTCCAATTATCCATCTTTTGCTCATGCACAAATGTTGCCTTTTTTGAAGTCGTTGCTGTAAGAAGCCAATGTTTGAGCAGCTCTTGCAGGGCTCAGGAGCAGCAGAGATGTTTATAGGGGAATGTTCTGAGAATGGGGCTCGTTCGTATGTGAAATGGGAATAATGGAACCTCCATCTTTTAACCTTAGGAAAATTTTCGTAGTGGTAATCATCTGATTTACCTTCCAGGGCTTTGATGGGCTGGGTTTGTGCTTGGGGAACCTTTCTGCCATGTGTTACCTTGTGCCAGAAATTGGGGATTCTGCTTTGAACTGTTCACAGCCTTGATGGCTGTGGGTTACAGGGAAGACTTTTCAGCTTTTTCACTAGACTTATTGTGCTGAGTACTGAAAATCCATGAATATTTTGTCATCCAGAGCAACTGTGGCTGCCCCTGGATTCCTGGCAGTGCCCAAGGCCAGGCTGGACAGCTCTTGGAGCACCCTGGGACAGTGGGAGGTGTCCCTGCCATGGCAGAGGGGGGCATTGGATGGGCTTTAAGGCCCTTCCAACCCAAACTATTCCACAATTCTCTATTTTTAGCATAACTTTTATTTTTGGCTGAAATTGAGAGCCAGTGATTGTGTCAAAACCTGATGGGAGGAAAGAAAGAGCCTGCTACTTTCATCATCTTTGTTAGCTAGAAACTAATTTGCATTAGTAACTTTGAAATGCTTTGTCTGAGTGTTTAAAATGCTGGGAGAAGTATTATTTGCTGAGTAGAAAAAAAAAATTAGTTTGCAAAACCAGCCAGTAGCCAGAATTTTCCCCAAATGGATGGAGAGTCAGGGCAGCTGTGGCAAGAGCTGAAATTGTGATGGGGAGGACAATAAATTCAGGCTATCCAGGAATTTTCTTGCATCTTTGGAAAACCAAGGAATGGATTTTGGTGAGCCCTTTGCACCCTGGCAGCTCCCGGTCTGGGGGTGTGGGTTAAGGTGATCTCATCAAGATCCTGTGGTTTTAATTAGGTATCAGAGGCTGTGAGTGATTGCAGAGGGAGAGGAGAATAATTGTGAATAATTGTAAACTGAATTTGTGTGCAGGGCAGTGAGGAGAAGCCTTGTAAGTGACACCAGGGGTTATTGATGGGTTTAATCCGTGGGAAAATGAGAATGTGGGAGAATTTCAGCAGCTGCTGTGATACCAGATTTATCTCAAATTTATCTCAGATTTATCTCAAATTTCACTTCAACTGCTGCAAAACCAGGAGTGGCTTTCTCTGGTGGAAATCTCCTGTGTAGCTGCTGCTCAACAGAACTTGGTGCTTGAAGGAAAAGTAATATTTTCCCACAGGTCCAGACTATTTAGGGTAAAAAAATACATTTATTGGGCTCTCTATAAACGCAGAGTGTAACTGCTTCACTATATCAATCAATACAGAGGTCTGTGACATTTTCCTTCCAAAATGAATAATTAATACTCTAATTATTGCCTTAAATAGTTATTAGCAGTCATTGATTAGTCATTGCTGCTCACCCCCAGCGAGCCCCATTGGTCTGTGTGAGAACAGATGAAAATCTGCAATTAATCTCTCCCTGCTTCAAAGCTGCATCTCTCCATTCGAGGGTGAAGGTTCTCAGCTTCCTGAGTTTCTGAGGAGAATCTTGGCAATTTTAACTCCCCAAAGCAGCAGAGACCTCTGGTGATCCCCCCTTCACTTGTCATTAGTCACACCATTTGTCTCGAGGCTCCTGAACTTCCAGTCTTCACTCAGATGAATAAATTATGGGTGTCTGGCTTGATTTATTTATTTTTAATATTTAAATGCCCGCTCTGGAGTGGGTCCTTTCATACATGAAGACGTTTTTCCTCCCTTGTGTTGCCTGGAGGGGGATGGTGGTAATTTGCAGTGATCAGCTGAGAAAGACTCAAAAAATTCTAATTATTTACAGGTTGCAATCGAGTGCAAGGGAAAGATGAGTTTTACCTGGAGATGTTTTAAGGTTCATTTTTTTAAAAGAATATTAGAGCGACGAGGATGGAGGTGAAGTGGGAAAAACATCCCCAGGGTGGGAACATTTCCTACCCAGTGCTGCTCTGCGGAGATGGTGCCCTTCACGTGCTGGATGGTTTTTGTGGGGAAAAGTTCCAGCAATTCTCCCAGAGTTAGAGAACTACTGTGATTTCCTTCTTCATGGTGATCTGCAGAGTTCACTAATTACAGCAGCTTACCCCAGAGAGGCAGGGAGTGAATCTCCTGAGGGCGAAATCAAAAGGCAGAAGAAATGTCACAACTCCAAAGTGATGATGGAGATAGAATTTTAATCCTCATCTGGCACCCAGACAACTGAAACGGTCACAAATCGCTGCTGAGAATGATTTTAAATTCAATATTAAAGTTTTTTTTTTGCTTTTCAGACACAACTTTCCCGGAAAGGAAGAACAAGCTGTCAGCAAAAAGGAGCACCAACCCTAAATTTCCTCTCAATTTTTATTTTCCAGACTGAAGGCAGCCTGAGGTTTCCAAGAGCCCCGTTCCGTGCTGGGTGTGAGTGGTGGGCTCTGCTCTGTCCCAGTGCTGAAGATGAGGCTGCTCTGGGAGCTGCTGGTGCTGCAGTCGGTCATGGTGTGCCTGGCAGGTAAGGGCTGCTTGAAATTCGGGGAGATTTGAATTGAAATCGAAAAATTGAAATTTAAATTAATTGAAATTGAACTTGAACTTGAAATTGAGAAATTGCACTTGAAATTAATTGAAATTGAAATTGAAATTGAAAAATTGAAATTTAAATTAATTGAAATTGAACTTGAACTTGAAATTGAAATTGAGAAATTGCACTTGAAATTGAAATTGAAAAATTGAAATTTGAATTAATTGTAATTGAACTCGAACTTGAATTTGAAATTGAAAAATTGCAATTCATTGAAATTGAACTTGAATTTGAAAATTGAAATTTCAATTTCAATTTTTCAATCAGCAACAGCCCTGCGTTCCCCCCCAGTGCCAGAGCCTGCGGTGCTCTGTGTGCCAGGGATGAAATGGCCAAAGGAACCCATGTTCCCTGTCATTGATGGATCAGGGTGATGCCCCTTTTCCTGCTGGTCTCTGTCTCCAAAGGTCACAGCTTTCCAAAGCTCTGCTCTGCCCTTTCCCACTGCACAGTTGCTGTTGATGAAGTTGCTTTCCCCCACCCCGTGTCAAGCGTTTCCCTGCTCAATTAAACCCGCGTGGAGTGGAGCTGTAAATCCCATTAAACTGTGGTGCTGAGCCCTCGCTCCATTTACCCAATAATTGCAATAACATCTTTCAGCAGCACAACCACCTCCTGCCAGTGCTCTGCTTAAACCTTTTCAGCCCTGAAAAGTATGCTGTTCAGAGTGTTCCCAGAGAAATTCCTGGTGATTTCTGTGCCTTTTCTCTGGAGCTGAAGGGGTCTTGAGGAACATTTTGGGTTTGCAGAGGGTCAGCAGAGCTTGGTTCAAAGCCCTGCTGGTCTTGGCTTGGGTGAGGAGTTGGGAGCCAGGCTGGTGTCTCTCCACCTGCCCTGGACCACACCAGGACTGTCCAAGGTTCTTCTGAGTCTTCCCCCTTTGCCACATCCTGAATTAATTCCCCCTCACACTGCCATTATTATTCCCTAACATGTGTTTTGTTCTGAGTGAGGGTGTCAGGGTTTATTTAATGTTTCTGGTCTGGACCATTGTGATTTACCTGCTGCTCCTGATGGCTAAAACAAGGCTCACCTGAAACAGAGGCCAGGCAAAGTGAAGGGAATAAAAGCAGCCAAATTTAATCCAGGTACAAATTTAGTCTGCTGGTACATTGAGGGCAGACTTTAATTCTCCCAAAACATTGAGGGCACTCCCTCCTCATGAGGCTGCACCCAAAATGGACCCCGAGTCAAGAGATCTTCATCTTTTATAAGTTCTGTCTCATGAACATTTTGGGTCTGAATTCTCCAATTCCACCTTCAGGTGATGATGTCAATCCCCCCAAGTTTGCTCCTCCCAATTCTCCATTGTCTCCATATTTTGGGGTCCTGAGCAGTGAGGTGCCCTTGAGTTTCATCCCAAAGAGGAATTGTTTTGTCCAAAGATGGGAGAGCAGCAGCTTTAGTGCTGTGCACTGGAGAAGTGTGAGAATACAGACACATGAAAATAGAAAAGATAAAAATCCTAAGGCATCACTCCCTCCCTCAGACTCTGTTACTGCTTTATTTATTAATTTGGATTTCTCCCCTCGTATTTGTGCTCACTGTCAGGTTACTTTCCCAGCATTTGAGATAATAACAAAGTCCTTAGAGCAGCGTTTACTTTTTTCTGCTTAGCTCTACTGAACAGAAAGCGACTTTTATTCCGGTACTTAGGGGTACCTATTTTAGAAATTTGGTTCCGAGTCTCCCTTAAATGTGCTTTGACAGTTTCTGAGCTGGCAGAAAATTGGATGCAGAGAGATTCTGCAATGCAGAGCCCCCACGTGTTTCGGGAATCGCAATCCTGGGGAAGTCGGGCTGCGGGAGCGCGTCGAGCACGAGCCTTTATTCCGAGCAAATAAATAAAAAATGAGTGGGAAAACAGCAGCATGGAAAATATTTTTATACTTGTAATTTCTATACTTGAAATATCAGTTGCAAATTGCTTAAAGTAAGCAAAAGAAAGTTTTAAAAGGATGTGTTAGTCCTTATCAAAGGATGTGTTTGATAAAAATGCATCTCTCCAGCACCGGCTTTCCCCACGTTATTATGCAACAGTATTTTCCTCCTCTTGGCAGTGAACTGAATTTCTTCAGGCCTCAGATTCTCTGTCCTGCTGAGGGAGATTTGAGAGATGTATGGGGAGAGCTTTTTGGACTCGATAGTTGCTGTGTGTCAGTCAGTTTGGGGTTTCTTACCAGCCAGGAGTCTCCAGGTCTGGGAAGCTGCAAATTGATTGTTTGGTGCCAAACAGCTCTGGTTTGTTCAGGCTCTCAGAGCCCTGAAACAGCAGCTGTGGTGCTGGAAAAGTTGAGATTTTGGAGAGTGGGATGAGAGGTGGGATAGGGTGTGAAAAGCAAGGTTGTGAAAAGCAGCGCAAAGCTCCTCAAGTCGTGACCTTTTTAAAAAAAAAAAAAAAAAACATCATTTGGGCTGCCCCACATATCCTAAAAAAACCATTTGTGTCCAGCCAGGGAAGAGTGTGACCGAAAGGAATCACGTGGGGTGAGCCCAGCGTTGGGGGAGCTGTGACCCCGCGAGCCTGGAACGCGCTGGACGAGTCTGAAAGGGAATTTTCTGTGTTTCTGTGCCTTCTGCACCATCCTTTGCCTCATTAACCTCCTGGAGCAGGGATTGCTCTGCCTCAGTCTCATTTGCATATTTGCTGCAGAGGCACGGACAGGTTAATGTCGGGGTGTGCAGGTGCATATTTTAGAGTGGAATCCAACCATTCCCCTTCTGGCAGTGCTGTCCAAGCCCAGTTCTGCACCACCCATCCCCTCCCCACCCCAGCAAGGGGGAGAATCAAAAACCAGGGTGAGAGAGGAACAATCTGATCATGGAAATTAAGGAAAAAAATAATCACAGGAAATAAGGATAGAAAGTAAAAAACCAAGTGATGCGCAATGAAATTGTTCATCACCCCCTGACCTATGGCAGACCCCATCCCTGAATCCTGATCTGCCCCTTCCAGCTGCAAGCATCACACAAATACAGGAGATCATACAATAAATTATGTTGTCCTGTAGCTTTTGGGGTTTTGGGTTTTTGGGGTTTTTTTTGTTTGTTTTGGTTGGTTGGTTGGGTTTTGGATTTTTTTTTTCCTGTTAGTTTTTTTTTTTTTGTTGTTGTTTGTTTTTTTTCTTCTTGGATTATTTTGTGGTGGTTTAGGCTTTTTTTATCAAAACCTTTTTTAACAGGAAAATATTCTTAACAATGCCTGTCCAGGCATTCTTCCCCTTTTATCACACCCTGATGCAGCATAGCAGCCCCCAGCAGTGGTTCAGACCAGAATATTTACAGCATGGCTGTGTAACCTGTGGGGGGGAAAAATGCAATGCAGAGCCCAATATTTCCCATTGTGAGGAAGAAAAAAATGCCAATAATTTATATCAGCACATCCCAATGAGATCAGGCACCCACCTCTGTTAAAAATTGAACTTCAGAATTCACAGGGATGAGGATTCCCAGGGCTGTTTGAACCCATGCTGCTCTCCAGGCAGCTGCAGGTTACAGACCAGAGGAATCCAGCTAATTTCATGTCAGAATATAAATAATTAAAGCTGGAAGCCTTGCTGTACACATTAAATGCTGGTATCCTCTAAACGAGGCCGCAGTTCAATTTGTTCAGCCTTTTTTGGGGGTATTTTTCTTTTTTCTGGTGCTGTGTGGTTCCCTCCACGCTTTGATGTGAGCGGAGAGCTGGGAAATTATGAACCTAGTGCAGCCCCATAATTAGTTAATTCATATTTTGGTCAGTTCTGCTGCACTTTGTGATTCTGGACCCTGCCTAATTAATATTTGCACAGTGGAGGAGGCAGGGGATGGCTCCTGCTGCTCCTCAAACATCACCCAGCCCTGGGCACCACTGAAAAAGGGTTTGCAGATGAGATCTGCCTTGCCATTCATACTTTAGGTGGAGTTTTTCTGATTATTTAGGGGTTTTTTTAATGTTCTTCTCCAATTCCTGCATTTTGAGATGCCTTAGGAAGGGGTGTGGCACCCCAGCCCTCTGTTCTCAGCCCAGGGTGAGCAGATCCTGTATCCTCCCCTCCTCACTGGGATGAGAGGGATTAAACCTGAACTGGACACAAATTCCTTTAAACTGAAACCAGGAGATTTTTAGTGCCAAATTGGGGCTCTCCAGCATCACTCAGCTGTACACAGGTGGAAAGGAGAGCTAAGAAAATGTAATTTATGCTCATTTAGGGATTAAGGGGCAAGTTTTCCTGCAATTGCAGAGGATTTGAGTCAGTCCACAAGAAGTCTGTTCCATTTCCCTTCCTGATCTGTCAGCAGCAAAGCCCCTGCTGGATGTGACCTGATTGATTTAGGCCATAATTCCCCAAATTATGAAATTAGAGACCGTGTCAGTGCCATTTTCTCATTTCTCTTTGATACACAGATGATCAGGTATATAATGTTTTTCTCTGTTTCACTCCCGAGTCCATCTGGGCCAGTTTAATTACCTCTTTCTCCAAAGTTATGAAAGTGGGATAGTGAATGGAACAGGGACCACACAGACATTTTTATAAGCAGATGTTCCGACGATCTGGCTGGGTATTGATCCCCTGTGTGTTTTTTATGATGCCTCTTTTCAATTTAGCTCCTTTGCATTTGAATTAGTGTGCAGGTATTGAAATTAAATCTCATTTAGGGACTTACAGAAATACCTACTTTTCCACGTATTTATCAAATGAGGGATGATATGGGCCCAAACTGCTTATTTATTGCCGGTAAAAATGGGTTTTATGGCAAAATTTGAGGTGATTAGTCTGGTATTTTATAGGTAAAATACTGCACGATCATTTGAAAATCTAAATATTATTGAAAAGGGACTTAATTTTGTAATGTTTGTGTGGTCATGGAGGAGAGCAAGAGGGGAGAGCTGGGGGAAACCTTCTGGATCGTGCTTAGAGCTGGTGTTTGTTGCTGGGCAAAGCCTGGCTTAAACCTGTCTGTGTGGGCATTTCCTGCCCGGGTACAAAATCTCTGCTCCTTTGGATGATCGCTCCTCATTGCTGGTTGGATTATCCAGGTTGGATTGGCTTTTACTCCCTTTGGATGAATCTTCCTCCTTCTTGGTTGGGTTATCCAGGTTGGATTGGTTTTATTCTCTTTGAATGATTCTCCCCCTATTGCTGGTTGGATTATCCAGGCTGGATTAAGTTTTTTTTTTCCATTTGGATGATTTCCCTTTCATTGCNCTTAAACCTGTCTGTGTGGGCATTTCCTGCCCGGGTACAAAATCTCTGCTCCTTTGGATGATCGCTCCTCATTGCTGGTTGGATTATCCAGGTTGGATTGGCTTTTACTCCCTTTGGATGAATCTTCCTCCTTCTTGGTTGGGTTATCCAGGTTGGATTGGTTTTATTCTCTTTGAATGATTCTCCCCCTATTGCTGGTTGGATTATCCAGGCTGGATTAAGTTTTTTTTTTCCATTTGGATGATTTCCCTTTCATTGCTGGTTGGATTATCCAGGTTGGATGATTCTCCCCCATTGCTGTCAGCAATAGTGGGCACTGGGAAGGGTCTCTGGGCTGAGCAGCAATGAAGAGAGATCATCCAAAGAGAATAAAACCAATCCAACCTGGATAATCCAACCAGCAATGAAAGGGGAATCATCCAAATGGAATAAAAACAATCCAACCTGGAAAATCCAACCAGCAACGGGGGGAGAATCATCTGAAGGGAGCAAAAACCAAACCAGCCTGGATAATCCAACCAGCAATGAGAGGTGAGAATCATTCAAAGGGAATAAAAACAATCCAACCTGGATAATCCAACCAGCAATGAGAGGTGAGAATCATTCAAAGGGAATAAAAACAATCCAACCTGGATAATCCAACCAGCAATGAGAGGTGAGAATCATTCAAAGGGAATAAAAACAATCCAACCTGGATAATCCAACCAGCAATGAGAGGTGAGAATCATTCAAAGGGAATAAAAACAATCCAACCTGGATAATCCAACCAGCAATGAGAGGTGAGAATCATTCAAAGGGAATAAAAACAATCCAACCTGGATAATCCAACCAGCAATGAGAGGTGAGAATCATTCAAAGGGAATAAAAACAATCCAACCTGGATAATCCAACCAGCAATGAGAGGTGAGAATCATTCAAAGGGAATAAAAACAATCCAACCTGGATAATCCAACCAGCAATGAGAGGTGAGAATCATTCAAAGGGAATAAAAACAATCCAACCTGGATAATCCAACCAGCAATGAGAGGTGAGAATCATTCAAAGGGAATAAAAACAATCCAACCTGGATAATCCAACCAGCAATGAGAGGTGAGAATCATTCAAAGGGAATAAAAACAATCCAACCTGGATAATCCAACCAGCAATGAGAGGTGAGAATCATTCAAAGGGAATAAAAACAATCCAACCTGGAAAATCCAACCAGCAATGAGAGGTGAGAATCATTCAAAGGGAATAAAACCAATCCAACCTGCAATGAAAGGGGAATTATCCAAAGGGAATAAAAGCCATTCCAACCTGGATAATGGCAGTGCTGGGAGTGTGGGTAGTCCCAGAATCTCTGGCAGCTCCACAGGGACTGGGGCTGTCCATGGTGAGGCTCCTCACCAGCCCGGAGTGGTTTTGTAGGGTTTCTCCCAGAAATTCCTGCTCCCTCCCGCAGCCAGGCCCTGATTGTGCTGAGGGCTCTGATTTTTACAGGATTGGGGCTGTTAAACAGAACAGATGCTGATGTGTTTCTGCAATTCATGCTCCAAGTCAGTCCGTGGCAAATCAGGGGCTGCTCCCTGTGAGTTCTGCTTTTAATGAACACAGAATGCTGCTGTTCATCTGGGCATTGTTTAATGCTGCCTTACTGAGGCATTTGTCAAATGCTGTGACAGGCTGTGCTCTGAAATTAAGAATATGCTCCTGACAGGCTGCACTGACTCGTTATTGCGAGTTTTAGGAAAGATTTCCTGTGTATTACAATGAAAAAGCAAAACTTGCCTGTCATCCCTTCAGTGCTCCAGGCTGGTTTTCCTTATGTGTTTGCATCTTTTTATTTTGCAGTAAAAGACACATATTCAGCTTCATAAATCAAGCCGAGACCCAGCTGTTAAATAGTCCAGATCATATTAATTATGCTGCAAGCAAGGCAAGCATTACAACCATTTATAATCGACTACTGGAGAAGTTGCTAATCAATGGGACAGGCAACTAATTAGGCAGCCAGCAGCCAGCATCCCCAGCCAAAGCTGGTGACTTTAAACTTCATTAAACTTTCCAGGTGTCAGGGAAAGTATGAAAAACTCAGCCATCTTAATAGGTTGATGCGTCTTAATTCCAATTTTCTGAGCTTAAATGCCTGAAGATTGCATCTGTTTTAAGGGATATTGTCGTTTATTAAGCTTCCTGTGGTTGCTTTGCACAGCTGAATGGAAAATACACAGTTTGTGTGTGAAGGGTCTGAGTTTGTCCAGTTGGGAACAGCATGAACTTAGATGTGTCTGAAATTCCTGTTATCCCAGCTTTTAATTCCTGCCTGCTGAGCCTTCACATCTGCAAAATAGATCCCTGACAGGATTCTGATCATTGTTTTCACTTGTGAAACAAGGGAGTAATGGGTGTTCAGTGAGACCTGGAAGAACAAATAAATTATTTGTGCCCTTCCAGCTTTGTGTCAGCAGATGCCATGAACTGCTCAGGCTTCACTCCCAGAGCTTTCCCTCTCCTGTTTTCACCCTGACCATGAGAAATGGTTTTTCCTCCAGGCTTCCACTCTGCTGGGAGATACCTGAAGGGGCCCCTGAGGGCAGGCAGGGCTGGAGCTGGGCTTTTTGGGCTTTGAGGGAGTGATGCAGAGATGGAAAGGGGCTGGAATGGAGATGAGCAAAGGAAAAATCAGTTCCAAACACTGTGCCAAGTGACTTAAATTTTATAACACCCCTCAAAAGTGGGTTTGTATACGTGGCAAAAATCACAGCGTTGGTGTATTTTTGAGCCTTACAGCTGAAGTCCAGGTTGAGGTGATTTGGCAATAACTGAACCAGTTTTCTTTTCTCTGTGTTCTGATGGTGTGATCCCTTGGAATGCCTAACACAGATCTGATATTGCACATCCAGGTCTCTTGCCTGCTTTTTGGTTGGTTTCTGACCAAATTCAGAGAAAGTCAATACAGGCAACTCTGAAACTGTAAATGGTATTGAAAAGGATGATGCTTACTGCCAATGAAAGTTTAAAAAGCAGGAAGAAAAGCTTAGGGAGAGAGAGAAGTTTTGGTTTTGTGCTTTTTTTTTTCCTGAGGGAAGAAGCAGAGATGTGGGAGCAGAACTCGGGCAGAGGAGTGTCACATCTGCCAGCCTGGAGATTGTGAATAACACCACAGGGCTGAGAGAACGGTGGAAAAAATCTCTTCTGGACCTCAAAATGGGGAGAGCTGGGGTGGGGAGAGCCTGGAGGAAGGGTAACCAGCTGGATGAGAGGGATCTGGAAGATGCTTTTGCCGTTGGGTGCTTGGTTCCTTCAGCCCCGGTGGGTTGGGAGCACTGAAGGAGAGAAAAAACAGGTTTGGAAGGCAGAGCAGCTCCTGAGCAGAGTGTTTTTGGAATCTGTGTTCTTTAACTGGAATGAAAACATCTCGTGGTGCCTCTCCCAGCTGCGATTCCCAAGTGAAGTGTCCAAGAGCTGTTATCAGGAATGGCTCCATTTCATTTGATAAATTGGGAAAACTCCACTGATTCTCAGGTTTTTTGGTGCATGAGAGTGAGCAGAGGCTCTGTGGGGAGTGGGCTCCTCGGGATGTGCTGGGTTCCCCTCTGCAGAGGGGGAGGGCAGGCACTGGCTCCGTGTTAACCCCACAGGAGTGAGCTGCTCATTTCAAAATCTGGCCCTGAATTTCCAGCAGATGTAAAGTGCATCTGCCAGGCACTGCCTTCTCCTGCTTAGCAGACCAAAACAACATGGTGTGCACTCGAGAGCCTGTGTCCTCTTTTCCCTTAATGAAAAGCAGAGTTCCCCTGAGCATTTCCCCACTTCTTATAAAATAACACCCCATAACAACCCACTGGTAAATAATTTGCATAAAATTTCCCCATATTTATCCACACTGACTTTGCTTTATTAAGTTGAACAGTCACATTTCTTGATCTCTGCTGCATTCCTGCACAAACTCGAACTCTCTCTGTTCTTTTTTTGGAATTTGTTGGTGTGTGAGGATAGAACATGGGAGTCATCCCCTAATGAAAGGCGAGGGAGAGATGCCATCAGTCAGTGGGAGGAGAGAGAGCCCCGTGCTTTCCCATGGAAATGATGTGAGTTCTGGAAGGGAGCCAGGCATTCATTTTGTTAAAATGGGGTTTGATAATTGAAACTAATTTAACATCGACCCCATTAAGTTGCATTTTATTGCTCATTTAATATGCCTGTCTCACGAGCTCCTGGGGCTGGGAAGCGGCTCTGCAATGGGAGTTTTGGATTGTTCAGAGCAGCCCCGCAGGTGAGGGCTCAGTTTGTCCTGGGGGGTTGGCACCAGTGTGAGGGGCTCCTGTGGGGCAGAGGTGTCCCTGTGCAGGGCTGTGTTTGGGGTCAGCACTGGGGTGAGGGGCAGGTTTGCTGTGGGAAGATGCTCTGGCTGGAAAGCAGTCCCAGGGATGCTCCATGCCCACTCAGAGCCTTTCCCTGCTCCCTTCCCCAGCTCCTGCCTCCCCTGGGCTGCTGGGGAGGGTTTGTCACAGCTGACAAATAACCCCAGGCCTCCACCAGTGCAGCTCAAAATATGGAAAGGTTGGGTTGGAAGGACCCTAAAAATCATCCAGTGCCACCCCAGCCATGGCAGGGACACCTCCCACTGTCCCAGGCTGCTCCAACCCCAATGTCCAGCCTGGCCTTGGACTCTTGGATTTTATACCGGTGAAGGATTCACAGCTCCTTTGTACACTCAGAATGCTTTTGGGGCAGGAGTTGATAGAGAGAATTGAGTGAATTTTGGTGCTGGATTGCTGAGTCTCCTCACCATCCAATTCCCATCCCCTCCATGTGCAGGGACACATTCCCCAAACCAGGCTGCTCTGAGGCTCTTCCAGCACTGCTGGGACATTCTGGAAAGGTCAGGAGCTGCCCAGAAAAGCTGAATAAAAGCACAGGAGATGAGAATCTGACCCGGGACTTGATCAAAAGAACCTTCCCCTTACCCTTTGGGTGCTGGTGGTTATTCTAGGAATGAGGATGTTCCTGGAATAACCACATCACTGCAGCCGAGAATGCTCTGATTGCTGTATTTCCCCTTTTTTTTTTTGAGAAATGTTGATTCAAACTTCTGAAATTTTATTCAAAGCCACCCTTTCTGTTTGTCCTGACACAGAAACTCAGTGTTTGAGTTCAGGGGTGGCCGTGGCAGTTTGGAAAGTGCTGGCTGGGTGGAAAATGTGCCCATGGCGTGGGTTTTTCTGGGGGTTCCAGTGAAATGCTCCTGTCAGGGCTTTGCAGGGTTGGTTTGTGCCAGGCTGTTGCCCTGTGAGCTCTCACACCTCGGAGTCAGCGCTGCCACCCGCACTCCCTGCAAGGTGTTGGCTTCAAAACCACGGCAGAGGCTTCCAACTCTTCTTTATTGTAACTTTTTGCCTTACTCTGACACCCAATTACGGGTAAAAAATCACTCCTTCTTGTTTGTCAGTGGAGGCATTCTCTGGCATTTGACTTCTTTTAAAAGTGTTCAGGAGATGCATGAAAATGCAGCAGTTGGCAAGGATTTTGTCATTTAAGAGGTTCATAACAGATTTTATTTTTTTTAATGCTCATTTTTAAGGTGTATCAGCTGATAAAATGTGTCAGTCCAAATCAGTGAGAGGAGGGTTAACTTGAGGTCAAATTCCCAGCTGGAAAAATCCTCCTCTTGCCCTGAGCCACTGGTTTGCTCACCTGAGAGCTGCCCTGGCTGCCCCTGGCAGTGGAAAAGTGGCCAAACTTAGAGAAATTCAGAGAAAACACCACAAAATTTCCCACTGCTTGCTCCATGGTGCTGGAGGACACTGAGGAAACCCTGCTGGGTTTGTCCCTCCCAATCTTTGGTTATTGCCAAAGCAGGAGTTCAAAAACTATTTAAATTGTTCCTGGAGACTCCAGATCCATGTAAATTCATGAGTTACCTTTCAGCTGCCCACGGAGCATTTAAAGTAAAAAGGAAAATGTTTCAGTTTGGCTGAACAAACGTATTGGCAGCCAGGCTGGGCTCAGAGGAAAAACATCTTTTCTGAACCACATGGATTTGTCACCAGTGGCTGTGGAATGTGCAGTTCTTGTTTTGAGCTGCCCTCCATTATTAATGCCAGCTAAAATACATAATAAAGGCTGCAAATAAACTCCATGCATGGAGCTGAGGTGACAAATCCTCCTCTGTGTTCACCAAATGTCTGCATTTCTTTTCAATTTATATTTCAGTATAAACAGCGCAAGGGCAGTGTTCCCTTTCTTTATTAATATGATCTAAAATAGACAATAAAGGCTGCAAAAAACCCTCCATATACAGAGTTTAGGTGACAAAAACACCTCCTCTGTGTTCACCCAATTCCTGCTTCCAGTGCGCATTTAATTTTTTTAACAGCTCTTCAATGTTTTGCAGGTTTTTTCTTGTAGGTCAAATTTAGTTTTCTGTAATAACAACACCTTGTTTTCTGTAAGGTGACCTCAATATTTGCTTGCTGTAGCAGTGTAAACATTCTGCTTCTTTTCTTTGGAGCAACATTTTTCACACTTTTTACTCTGGATTGTTTTAGATGCCCAGTTGGGAGCCAAGAAGGCAGATTTAGGTGACAAAATTCAATGTACAGTCCGAGAAAAGGAGTGATTGGGATCCTTTATCAGGGATGGCACAGGACACTAATTATGGTCTCAGCTATTCTGTATTTTAATCAATCCCCGTGATCCTGTTTATAATTTTTACTTTTCCTGACAAGTAGCTATTCACAGAAATAAATTAGCTATCAGTGTCATTTGCTTCTTGGGCACAAAAAGTTCCCAGATTAACGGGCCTTTTCTCCTGGAGAAATCTCCCTTATCCACTGTGGGGTTCTGCTAATTATTGCTTTGTCCTTTTTTGTTTTGTGAAAGGTTTGGGATTTGCAGCCAGCTGCTCCCAGTGTCAGGGCCAGCCCAGCAGATCCATTGGGCAGGCATGAAAATAAGTCTGGTCCAGCTCAAAAAAGTCAGGAATTGTCACCAGAATCACCTCACTTTTCCAAGAGCAGCCTGTTCTGTCTGTTCCTGGGGTAAAACCAAATGCAGTGTTTCGGGATGTGTTTGAAAACAAATAATGGGATCTGGGAAATCAGGGAACAGAGCAGGGTGCCCCTGGCAAAGGGATCTTGATAAGATCTTCAGAACACCTTGTTTGATTCGTGCTGAAACGAGCACCTTCCAGAGCCAGCCTTTCCCCTTTGCTGTGCTACAGGTGGTTTGGAAAACAATTTACAAAGAGCCTTTTTTGTCTTTCTCATGCTGTTAAAGCAAATTGGTATGTAATTAGATTTATATAGTGAATAATCTTATTTGCATATCCAATTAATTCTTCCTGTTTTAATTTGATAGGGTTGGATTCATGCTGGTAGTAAAAAAATAACACTTGAATTATGGAGCGTTCGAATTTTCTTTTGCTATAATTTGTTCAAGGCCTCCCATTAAAATTTGGGCCTGGGCATCCTCTTGCTTTTAAAAGCTGTTAAATAACATGGAAAAAAGGCCGTAAAAAAAAATCCCAACCCACAATTTGGTGTTGTAAAAATAATAAATGTCTCTTTAAGATGATCGAAGTAAATGCAATGTGTGACAATGTGGGAACAGAGCTCAGGGGTTTTTTAGCTGGTTCAGAGAAATCCTTTATTCTCACAAAGCTGCGCCTCTTTATACTTTCAATTTTCCCGGGCTGAGCTCCCATTGGCTGTTTGCTCTGCAGGGTCACCCCCCAACAACCTTTTTATCCAATGACACAGGAGGCAGGGCTGTGTCAATTCTCCAGGCTGCTCCCCTGTCACATGACCATAAAAAAACACTTTTTCCTAATAACTAACCTATATTTCAGTCTTTAGCTGCACCCAGGGAAATATAGGTTGGATATCAGGAAAAAAAAATTATGGAAAAAGTGATAAAGTATAGGAATGGTCTTTCCAGAGAGAGACCGACATTATTTTGTCCTGCAAAATGTGAATTGTTACAAACGATTGGTTTATTCTTTTTGTGTAAGAAGCAAGCTTTGGGGTTGGGGGCTTTTATTGCTATTGTTGGGTGGTCAATGGGGGAAAAATTTGGTTACAAAGTGGGAAAAATTGTTATAAGTGGCATGCAAAACCTAAAATTCCTTATGGTTTCCTTCTCTGTGTGGCATCAGTGGATGCACATCCTATATCCACTGAAATGCAAAAAAAAAACCCTGGGGTTCCAATGGATGGATTTTATGGGGACTGAGTGATCAGTTTAAGAGGTTTTGGCAAAAAATTGCATCAGGGGAAGAGAGATGGACTGAACATGTTGTGCTCTTGTGGAGCTGCTTCTGAGTGAGCAGGGGACACTGAGGAGGAAGAGGTTAAGAATTGGAAATGAAAACAACAATGTGTTTAAAAGGTTTTAATAAACGAGGCAAATGTGTTGCATAATTGTGTTGCCATGATTTGAAATAGGTCCTAAGGAAAATTGCTTTGAATCCTAATTAGCAGCTAATGGTTGTTAGCTAAATCCAGTGCCAGGGAAGGAATAAAGAGGTACAAGTGCTCAGCTATTGCTTCCTCCTCCAAACACCGCATCTGTTGTCCCAATTTGGAGCTATTTTTACCCAAAAGGTGAAGTCGCTGCAGCAGATCCGAGGCAGTCAGCGTGCAGGTCATGGGGAACACCTGGGCTGTGCTGCTGCCAGACAGGATGGAATTCAAGTGAGGTGACACTTGGTGGCAAAACAATTTCTGTCAGCGGGTTTTGTCTCTTGAGGAACAACTCCACTGCTGTGTTTAGTCAGAAAAATAACCTGAGCTGGGTGCTGTGCCCTGAGGGCTTTGCTGTGCTGTGAGGGATGAATAGGTGTTCAGTCAATGCATTCTCACTTTTTTTCTCTTGGATTCACCCCTCTGCCTGCTTTGTAAACTGTGCTCACCTCAGCTCCAAATTGTTTGTAGCTTCTCGGGGCAGGAAAAGGCGCTGCACATCCCAGCGTGTCAGGAAACTCCGGGAAAATGACCTCCAGCTCCCAGGCACTTACTGCAAACCTCTTTTAAATTGAACACACAAGCCAAGATAATGCAGGCTGTTTGATAAGAAACATTAGAGAAATCCATAACACGAGGCTTTTTATTATGGGTTTATTACATCAATCTCTCCAGTGGGTAATGGAACTTGTAAATATACTCTTATGTAGGAGTCTCCTTGCGGGCTTTTTATTCATGTTGAAGTAAGCACAGCAAACTTATTTGCTGTCAGGGTACATTGAATTTAAGATTAGTATTTATTTTGGTTCTAAAGAGGTTCTGCTTTTGTGAATTGGAAGTTGGCAGAGCAGCTGCAGGGGGGCTTGGGGGGAAAATGAGTTTTTCCAGCAAACTGCTGATCCCTGTATGGGATACAGAGAACAGGACATTATGGGATACAGAGAACAGGACATTATGGGCTGTGGGTCGTGTGCTCATAGCTCCTTGAGCTGGGAAAACCTGCTCTGGTTAAGCAGGAACTCGCTGTGTGTTCATTGACTAAACCCAGCAAGATGAGAAATCACCCATGGGTTGGAGAAATATTTAAGGGATGTGTTCCCTGCCTTGCAAACACGGGCTCTGCACTGTAAACATTTGTTCTGTGCTGCTGAAATGCTTTTAATTCTTTTCTGGAGGTAAACAAAGCAATGCTGCTGCAGCAGGAGCTCAGCAGGCTTTTGGGTACTTGGAAAAACCAAGGGGATGTTGGTGCTGAGTAAAGAGGCGAGGAACAGTTTACAAAAAAGTACAAAAAGATGTGAAAATTGTGGCGACACTGACAAAACAACAAAGAAAAAAAACAAATAACTAAGAAGTTTTGAAGTGTATTTGTTGGAGGATGTAGTTAATTGGTAGTTGACTTAGCACAGGGAAAACAGTCTTTAATTAGAAGATGTTAATTGGACTAATGGACCAGAAACCTGCTGAGGTTTTAACTCATGATTTTAACAGGTTTTTTTAGGTTTCTCCATCCCTGGAGGTGTCCAAGGCCAGGTTGGACAGGGTTTGGAGCACCCTGGGACAGTGGGAGGTGTCCCTGCCATGGCTGGGGTGGCACTGGATGGGATTTAATTTTCCAATTTAATCAGTCCCTTCCCAGCCAAACCCACCCCTCATTCCATAACTGAGTCCACAGGGATGTACCCTTTGCTGGTGCAGAATAAACACAGCCAGGTTCGAGTGATGTTCTGCATTTCCAATACTGACAAAGATCTCTTTTTGCTCTATGGGGCAGATTATGAGTGAAGAATGATTTGTGTGTTTAAGGTGTGAGGATAACAAATGTGCTTGAACTAAAAAAAACACATCTGTGTCAAACCCATCTGAAAGAGCCCCCTTTACCTGGCTGGGCACCTTCTCCTGTGCTCCTGCTGCTCCTAAAGTGCATCAGCAGAAAGCCCAGCACTAATTTCAGTGTCTGTTCCCCTGTGTATTAATTATATATTATCATTTCCATCTCTTGCATATCTAAAAAGACAGTCGTTTTTAAGGAAGATGTTGGTTTTCTTGTCTTTGTGTTTGTTTTCACATCTTTATGTTTATTTTCATGTCTTTGTGATTGTTTTCATGTCATGACATTTGTTTTCATGTCTTTAGGTTTATTTTCACATCTTTGTGTTTGTTTTCATGTTTTTATCTTGGTTTTTATGTCTTTACATTGGTTTCCATGACCTTGAGCTGCTTTTGGCAACTTTCTCCATGCTCTGAAAGGCTTCCCCAGCCTCTCTTAGTGCTGAGGGTGCTGAAACCCTCTCAGATGTGAAAATTTGAGCAGCAGATGGGTCAGGAGTGTCCCCACACTCTGCCAGACCCACAAAGAGTTATTCCCTCTTTAATCACTGCGTCTGCACATTTGTCATTATGGAGTGTGGTTCTGTTCTTACTGGAGAAGTTAAAACCCAAGCTCCCTGTCCCAGATAAAAGGCTGCCTATAGAAATTCTTATTTGGCTCTGAGGCTTCTAAAAAAAAAAAAAGAGAGAAATCAGGTTTTTCATAGTGCGTTCTCAATCCAGTATAATCCTTAATTTTCCAAACACAGAAAGCCTTTATTTTTTGCAATTGTAATGAAAGAATTGCTGAAGCAGTGCACATTATTACGATTACCCATTAAGCCTTCTCTGCTCTAGAATGAAATTACATGTTTTTTCCTTAATTTCCTTGCTTTTAACTTCTGACTCATCATTTACCGAAAAAAAAACCCACTACAAGCCATTTCCTTATGTTTCTGGGAGCAGTTATCCCCTGTTATTGAAACTCCTCAAAAAGGAGCTTCTCTTCCCAAAGCTGTGCTGGGCAGGGGAGTTTTAAGTGGCCCATTGGAGGTGAATTCTGTCCTTGGGGCATCCCGATCACGCTGCTCTTCAGAGTGTTTGACACCAGAGGGAAGAAAGGCTCTCCTCACAAATGCCATCCATCTGAGCAGCTTTGGAGAGCGCTAAATTGCAGTGTAAGAAGTCATAAGTCAGGGTTTTGACAGCTATTACTGATACCTTTTCCCTGCTGTGTGACTTGAAAGTTCATAACATTTAAAAAAAAAAATTAAAGGAGTGCATGTTATCCGTGGGCAGATTGTACAAATTGTACTCCTGGCTGCTCCTTTGATGTTTTCCTGATTGAACTTGGAGAACTTTATTGAAGCCTCCCTCAGTCTGGCATTTAGTGGTGTTAATTTTCAAGCTGAGTTTGTGTGGGTTTTGCTGTTTGTGTGTCAGAGTTTGTGTGGATTCTGTCTGGTCGCTCTGCAGGGATGACCCAGCAGAAAAATTGGGATAAATTGTCATTTTTAGGATTGGGGGTGCTGGTGCTGCTGTGTCCCCACTTCCAGAGGGTACCAAAGATGCCCTCTTTGTGGGGAATTGGTAGAGGAAGCTGGGATTGGCTTTTATTCCTGCTCTGCTGAGGGTTGCAGAAACGTTTTGAAAAATAACAAAGAAAAAGCTGAAGGGCAGCTCCTCAGCAGTGCCCTGAGCTGGAGCAATTCCAGAGCTTCAATGAAGTTACAGGAGCTGCCAGCCCAGTGTCCTGAGAGCAGCCTGAAAATGCCTTAAATCCACTTATGGAGCAGAAGCACCTGCAGATTACAGCCCAGGATCCTTTCACAGCATTAAACACTTCCACATTTCAGTTGAGAGGAGTGAGCATTTCCTGCCCTGCACAGCTCAGGAGGGCACTCACTCCTTATATTTAAATATCCGCCTTTCTTCTTAAGGTGAGAGCTGAACAACTTAGAGAATTGCAAAATGTAATATTTGTAATGAGGCAAATTCTTAAACCTTGCCAGTTCTCTATGATAAAACATATTTGCAGCTGAATTCTACTCGGTTTTTTTTCCCCAAAATAGGGAGAAAACAAACCTCCATTAGGTGGAGGTGATGGAACCTTGTCACTTGTGTCCCTTTGCAGTGCTCTCAGGATTTGGAAATGTTCCAGGATTGCCAGAACCCAAAAGCCAAGGAGAAATGTGTACGCTGTGTCCTGAGTTAACAAATAGATGCTTTATTCTGTGCTTTGCCATGGTCTCAGTGTCCTGTGCCTGTTGATTGGAATCCCTGATGGGTTCCCTGGTGTTTCCTTGCCCTAATTGCAGGTTGTGTGCTCATTTCCCAGAACAGGCAGGTTTCCAGTGCCTCACAAACCCCCCATGTGCATTTTCTGAGCAGTGCCACGGTGCAATTTAAGTTACAGGTGCTCGGCTCCGAGCGTGCCAGGCTGATAATTCCTTCCTCTTCCCACCCTGGCAATTCCATCTGCTAATCCACCAATATTTGAGCAGGGGATCCACGGTCTAAACCTCTCTGTAAATAGCTGGGTAAAGCATTGGCAGGGATCAGCTTTCCTCCTGGCAGTGGCTCGTGTACTTAAACCTGAAAAGAGAAAAGAGGCTTCACCTTGGAGCACGGCGCCCAAGAGCTCCTTTCACCTTGCAGCTTTCTGCAGAGTTTGGCTCCTCAATCAATGGAGAGCCTGGACACGTTGCCAGAGCTGTCTTTGTTTTTCCAGCAAGAGATGAGGCAGAGATTACAGGTTATTGCCCCAGGGACTTGTCTTTTCTTCGGGATTTTAAAGAAAAGAGGTTTTTTTTTTCGCTGCGAGTGTTTCATAGCTTGGCCTGTCTGCCATTGGGGTGGGGAGGATGGCATTTGTTAGCCTGGCCTTTGCACACCTGCCTTATTGCATGAAAGATTAAAATCAATCCAAGTCCAGGGAGGTATTGTGGAAAGCTTTAAAAATGCACATGTAACCACCCCCTTCTGCTTTTTTTTTATATCTCCACTTTATGGGCTCTGTCATACTCAGGACAGCTGAAAGTTTCACAGTAATGATGTGTGTTCTTGGCAGGCAGCAATTATACCAGCACCTCACATTTCACTAATAAATCAATAGGTAATTAGTGCAGGCCTTTGGAACGTTTCTATTCACAAATAGCTCTGTGCAAGAACACCCAGCACTGGCAGCAGCACCATCAGAGCTGCATTAATCTAATTCTTGCCATTGTCTTGAGCTTACTCACAGCTCTGCCGTGGGCTGATGTTGTCCCCAACAGAGCACTGGGAGCTCCTGTTTGTTTTTCTGGTGCTGGGATGACTCAGGAAAGAGGTGGCTGGTGAAGAAATGGGTGATTTTCTGTGGCACTGGAGCAGTGTGCTGTTGTGGGGTGCTGAAGGGAGCAGCTGGGATGGGAATGGCTGCTGACTGGGTAAAAGAACACAAATTACATCCTGTGAAATCAGGGCTTTGCTGCAGGACCAGTCACTGGTTGTGCTGAGCTGGGATTTGGCTGTCTGGACCCGTAGGGGAGGCACAGGGGATCTGCATGTTTGTGTGGATGTGGTGGCAGCATTGGATGGGAACCTTGGTGGCTTTGCTTTAATTAATCCCAGGGAATGGAGAAGCTGGGATGTGGCTGGGGCACAGTCAGGCTGTGGAAGATGTGTCACAGGGCACCCAGAGCCGGTGGGAGGCTGGCTGCTGGCACTGCCACCCTGCCAGACCCCATCTCCCCACAGCCAGGGCACACGGCGGGGTTAACCCAGCCTGGGCTGCCCCAGGTCCCCAGGTCACTCCTGAACACAACCAGCAGAGCTCTGCCATCGCCCCAGGTCCCCAGATCACTCCTGAGCAGAGCCACCGGGGCTCTGCCATCTCTCCAGGTCCCCAGGTCACTCCTAACAGAGCCACCAGGGCTCTGCCATCTCCATCTCCAGGGCTGGAGCTCTCCACCCCTGCCTTTGTCAGAGGAGAGATCCATTCCTTCCTGTCCCCTGGAGTTCTGGGGCTGCCTTGTGGTCCCTGAGGAACATCTGACACTGCTTTGGGGACATCAGACACTTGTGTGACAGCTGTCACCTGTCAGGGGTGGCCTTGCTCTTGGGCTTGGGCCAGCAGCGAGCTGGGACGGGGAAGGGTGGCAGGAGAGAGAGGGGACACCAGGAGGGACAGCAGGATGGAACAAGAGGGGAGAAGAGACAGCAGAATGGGTGAGGGGACAGCAGAATGGGTGAGGGGACAGCAGAATGGGTGAGGGGACAGCAGAATGGGTGAGGGGACAGCAGAATGGGAGAGAGTGGACAGCAGGGGAGAGAAGGGACAGCAGGAGGAGAGTGGACAGCAGGAGGCTCATGGTCTCTGTTGGAGACCTGTAGATGCTGCAGAAGAATCCCACCCTTGTATTGAGAATCTGTTCCCAAAGATGCAGAGCCACGAGGCCCTTCCCTAAAAAACAACATTTCGTGCACTTTCAAAATACCTTTTTTTTTTTTTTTTCAGTAATTTTTTCTTTGAAAGGGAAGCCTCTTTAGCAGGCCTTGTTCATCAAGAAGCCTGCGGAATCGGTTGCAGTAGCACTGTGTGGTGTAAGAAATGCTTTGTTTTAATTTCCAGCGCCATTTGCAGTTGGTGTTAGCAGAATCCACAGTCAGAAATGAGCAGTGAGCCCTGTCCTGCTCTTGGGGTGGGATGCAGCTGCTCCCCTTGCAGAGTCAATCAGCCCTGTCCTTGAGCTGTCCTCCCCATTCCCCTTCTCACTTTTTGAAGAGTTGCTCTTCCCAAGGTGCAGTTTTGTCTCAGAAATCCCAGCTTGTGTCTGAAAACACCCCGGCACAGGGAGCAGGAGCCAATTCCCTCGGCAGCAAACAGGGAAAGGATTTTTCTCATTTGTACTGGATATACTCCAAGAATTCTCCTTTCGGTGTAGTTATTATCTTTCCCCACGGTGTGGAATATTCAATTAAACTTTCTCTCCAATTGGCCATAACTTTCAATGGAAATTAAAGCAGTTCTATTTAGGTAACAGTATCTGTCACCGGGCTCAGTGTTCAGAGAGAATAGGAATGGTTCCACCTGTTTGCTGTGAATTAACCTGGGCTGACATTCCCCATGTTCCAATTCCTCAAAAGCAGGGGAGGATGACAAGCGTTTAACGCCCAACTGCCTGTGCTGGCGCTGAGCTTTGGGGTACTGGAGGGACACAGCAAATATACTCTTCATTTGGAATGAATTCCAATTAATCTGGCTTTGTTTTTTTTTAATATGTTTTGTGATTCGCTAGGGGGAAAAAATATATATCGAGCAGAATGTTCTCCTAAATGATCTATCACATTCCACCCAATGCCATATGGACGCACACCTCCTTCTGTGGTTAAAATGCTGCTTTGATTGTGAAATCGAGTGAAATTTCCTAGATCCTGCCTCTTACTGAAAGAAATACTCTTCTGTCAGAGGGGGCAGACCCCAGAGCAGGAGTGCATTTGTTTTATCTGACAAGGAGGGGGAAAAACTGCGTTTTGGAAACCGATCTTGTTTGCAGGTTGTCTTAAGCTGAGGGCGGCTCGTGTTCGTTCTGGGTTAACCCATTTTGGGCTCTCAGAAAGAAATGTAACTCAGAAAATCTGTCCCTGGGAGTGTCTCACCTGTTCGTCTGGGAAGGTCTTTTATTTATTTTCCTGGGACAGGAGGAAATGTGTGAGTTGGTGAATGGTGTAAAGGGAAAAAATAGACATTGCACTGCTTTCTGTGGGATTTTTTTGATGGAATGACCCAAAGAGAGTCTGTTGAGCACAATCTGATGAGGAGGGTGAAGGGAGAAGCCTCTGAGCCCAGCAAAGAGCCTCCTCCTGGCCTTGGTGCTTTCTGTGCATTGAGCAGCTCGTGGTGTCCATCAGTGATCAGCCAAAAATCTGTTTTCACCCTTGGAGTGCAAGTCACTGAACAATGATGCAACAGAAATAAAGTCACCACTTTTAATTTACAAAAAAAAAAATAACCTGTAAAATTCATATATTTCAGAGTTATCCAAGTAGCAAAACTTGGCTTCCACCAAAGCAGGCGCTTCAGTAGAGCAAGTGCAGTGCTGACAATAAACATCTGAGAAACACAACTTGGCCAAAAAGGGGCAGCTTCTGCTGGGTACTTGCAGCTCCCTGTCTGCAGCAATCTAGATTGTTGGCAACTTGTTTTATTTATTAGTGACTCTTTAGTGCTCTGTGAAGCAAATCCTCCTCCTCGGTGAGCTGCTGTGGCTCAGCCCTTATCACAGCCTGGTGGGATCTGGGCACCAGTGATTCCAATCACACACTGAGGCTGTGGCAAAGCAGCTCCACAGGCTGCAGATTAAATAGTTTGGACTCGCTTATCTCGGTTCTACACGGGCAGCAATAAGGGGAGGAAGAAAGGCACTCAAAATAATTTTATCTGCCCGGTGTTGCAAGGCTTTTCCTGTTCTCCTGCTCCCCTGGCAGGTTGAATCTGCTCTCAGAGCTTCTGCCTGCCCTGCCCATCTCTGTTAACTCCAAAGTTGCCCCAGGATTTTTTTCTCTTGCTCCCAACAGGAAGGGCAGGATTTTTTTTTTTTTTGAGTGTTACAGAGTCAGCAGCAGGTGGAATATTGGGAAATGCTTTCACTTGATCTTTCACGAACTTCTACTTTAGCTTAGGTAAATAGAGTAATTTAGTAAACAAATTCAGTTTTTTCACCTAGGTGTGACTGTTTCTGCCTGTAGTTCTCTATCTCGAGTCTGTGCTTTCTAAATTGTGATTTGCTCAGTAATTAATTCTTTGGTGGGATGGTTCTTCCACCCCTGGCTCCCACTGCAGGGATGCCCTGGACACTGGGGACACCTTTGGACCCCCAGATCTGTTCCTGTGTCCCACCTCAAGCAGATGATTTTAAATTCAAGGTGTGTTTTCCCGTGATGGGAGGAGGAGCAGAGTTTGACCTTTTTTGTGATGTGATATAAATTGACATTCTCTAATTGAGGTAACAGCAAGTGACAGCACAGAGAGGGGTGGGAGGGAGGTGACAGAGGCAATCCAGCACATCCCTGAGTCAGCAGCTCCCTAACTGGATTATCTGGGATGGTCTGGCTCGGGCCACAATCACACTCTGTATTTTTGGGAGTCGAAACAACTCTCACACAGGACCTGAGCACCAGGCCAAAGAGAAAAAAATGTGTGTTTCTCAAAGAGAAAAATATGTGTGTTTCCCAAAGGAAAAAAAAAAAAAGTGTGTTTTCCAAAGAGAAAAAAAAAAAGTGTGTTTTCCAAAGAGAAAAAACGGGGTTTCCCAAAGAGAAAAAACGGTGTTTCCCAAAGAGAAAAAACTTTCTGTTTCCCAAAGAGAAAAAAAAATTATATTTCCCAAAGAGAAAACTGGATAAATTCAAATATAGTTTAAATCTCTTGCTTTCAAGCCCACTCATACAGTATTCAGGGCTATCATCTTTATGGGCCAGACCATAATAACCTCTCTTAGGGTGGATGAGGCTGCTCGGGGTCTCAGGAACAAGGCTGGATGCCATAATCCAGTCCCATATGCCATAATCCAGTCCCATATGCTTTATGGCTATTGTTATCTCTCCCCAGCAGCGACAGAGAGCTGCACACAGGTGTAATGTAAGGCCTGAGATGATGTGAAATGTGTTTTGAATAATAGATGAGTTTCAGTCAGGTATCATTAGCATATAATTAAAAATAAAGATGAGTACAAGGACTGGGGCTGTGTGCTCGGTGCATCCTCTTTTGTGGTGGGGCCCGAGGGAGGAGACAGAGGAGGTTCCATTAAGACATCTCTGAAATTCTTTGTGTGGAGAGGGCAGAATTGGCTCTCCCTGCAGTGCTCTCCACTCTTCTGCCTCTGGGAAATCCAGCTGAGTTCCCACTGAAGGCTCTTCCCATCCATTCTCACCTTCCTTCCACCTGGAATGTCCATCATCTCCTTTCCATTCCTATTTTTTTTCATAATTTTATACACCCCCTATCTTTATATTTTATTTATTCATTTGAGCTCCTATACCCCCAAATTGTAGTGGGGTTTGGCAATGATTGGGTTAGAATTATATACCTATAGATAAAATTTTTATATCCATAATTCTATATAATTACATCTTATATATTATAGATCTATATAGAAATATTTT
>VZRP01013984.1:137919-167325 GCA_013397995.1 Malurus elegans | reverse complement strand
TTCTTTTAATAATTTATTTATAGATAAAATAATTAATTTTAATTAAATAATTAATGTATATATTTATAACCAATTATATTGGGTTATATAAAAATTATTGCCCATCCAGGTGCACTTCCAGCAGCCTGACTGAAGTGAATTCCATGCTCACATCCCTGCAAGTCCCTGCACAGTGGAAGAACAGAGTCTGCTGTAAAGACAGGGCAGGAAAAGATTGGGAAATGATCTAAAAATGATAAATCAAGGTTCTTTCCGTTCAGCTGAAAGACTTTCTGACTGTGAGCACTTCCACTGTGTGCTAAACTTGGAGGAGCAGCCAGATGCTGACACTGATGGGAGGAAGAGCTCAGTGAAATCAGGATAGCTGATCTTCCCAGGCAGGAAAAGTTGGTTTCTTTCGTGTTCTGAGCAGCCAGTGTGGAGATGAAACTGTCTGATACCAACAGGATGGAGAGCAGTGAATTTCTGTGGTTTTCTGTGGGTGTTTGGAGCAGCATCAGTGAATCCCTGAAATCCTGTGCTCGCTGCTGAGAGGAGGGCAGGGAGAGGCTGTGAGCAGCTCTCACTCTCAGAAATTGAAAAGGTGAAAGCACAGAGGGGTTGGGGAGACGGGAGAGGAGATGGGAAGGGGTTAACAGCTCAAAAAATCCATGGGTGTTTTTAAAATGAAGAGCCAAAGTCAGCCCAAGGGAGGCTCCTGTGAGTGACCCCCAACCCCAGGCTGTGGGATCGCTGTGAAATGGCTCCTGAGCTCACTGAAAGTCATTTCAGGCTCTTTTGCCAAAATATTTTCCCTCTTCTATCTATGTTTAGTGTGAGTTTTTAATCCTCTGAAGGGCACGAGTGTGGAATGTCCTTGCCAGTGCTGCTCACACAAAGTTCTTGGGACTCTCATTCCCAGGGAGGTGTGGGATTGGTGCCAGGGGGTCCTGAGGGATCAGAGCACGGAGAGGGCAGGGGCTCTAAAAGGATTTCCTGGGCCAGGATCCCCCTTGGAGGGGCTCAGTTACACCCCATGAGTGCAGAAAGGTTTCAGGCAGGGATGGCAGAACCAGTTTCACTGGGGCTGGGCAAACTGGGGACCCTCTGCTCATTTTATTCCTGTATTTAACAGTGTGGGGTTTGCACTTGCAAGGAAAATAATTCCATTTTTAAAGGATAAGGATTCTGGTCTGAGTAGAGCTTTGCTATGACAACTGTGTTTGAATTTTGGGGAAGGTTTCATTCTGGGCTCTGTTTTGTGCAGGACATTTTCAGGACTCCATGTGAGGTTCAATGGTTTGTAGTAAAAAAAAAATTGGCTGTTATAAAAGCATATAATATAAATAAATATAAAAATATAAAAAATATAAATAAATATAAAATATAAATAAATACAAAAATATAAATAATATAAAATATAAATAAATATAAAAAAATAGATAAATATAAATATATAAATAATATAAAATCTGCTGTCCTCAGATCTGTTCCAAGGTGAATGACACACATCCTCTTGTTGCTAAGACACTGTTTTCTATTTGAAGCCTGGGAACACGGTGGTTCTGTGAGTGACCTGTTCCATTTTCCTGTTTAACACAGATGACAGCACCCTGCACGGGCCGGTGTTCCTGCAGGAGCCCAACAGCCTGATCTTCCCCCTGGACTCCGAGGAGAAGAAAGTGAAGCTGAGCTGTGAAGTGAAGGGGAATCCCAGACCAACCATCGGGTTTGTTCCGTGTTTTTAACTGTTCTTTACAGCCTTCACCAAGAGCTTTTCTCCTGATTGTGTCACCCTGGAGCATCACAAGGATGATCCCAAAAAAATCCCAATCAAAAACCAGCCAGGCTGCAGCTCCTCCTGAGGGATCTCTGCTCCCTGGGACAGGGAGGGTCAGGATGGAGATCAGGGAAAGGGCTAATAAAATATTTAATATTTTTTTGCTCTTTCAGTTAAACACTGGAATATTTCAATACCGCTCAGGAAATTTACATTTTCCTGCCTTTTCTTTTTTTTTTTTTTCCTTTTAATAACTAGCTAGCTCTAAATCTTTATTTCCTTCATGCTGTTCTTGTGTCCCCAGAGGGTGCTGGCACTGCCCAGGGAATGGTCCCAGCCCCGAGGATTCCAGAGCTCCTGGACAGCACTCCCAGGGATGCACAGGGAGGGATTTGGGGTGTCCTGGCCAGGAACTGGACTTTGATGGTCCATGGGGGTCCCTTCGAGCTGAGGGTGCTCTGTGATTGTGGAGCTTTAGGAGCAGAGGGAACAACCATCAGGAAATCTCCAGGTGTTATAACTCAATTGCAAAATTTGGACAACAATTCAGAGAGGTCACAGAAGGATTATAAACAGTCCTGGCTCTCAGGTTAATCATCCTTTTCCATAAACATGGACAAAGCTCTTAATTTTCAGCTTCAGTAAGTGCTTTGGGGTCCTTGGAGGAAGGTGCTGTCCTGTGCAGGGATGCTGCTGCTGCTGTAAATCCTTCCTTTGGTGCCTCTCTCCCTTTGCTCACCAGTAAATCCCACCCTGAAACCAGTCAGAGTCCCCAGAGCTCAGCCCCCGCGCTGTGTTCTGGCACATCCAGCTATTCAGTGCCATGAAATCCATGGATTCCTGGAGCAATCACATTTCCATGGTTTCTCTGTCCCCTCAGCAGATGGGAGCTCTGTGTCCCTTCCCTGCTCCGTCCAGGGCTGCTCTGGCTCGTGACAACACTTGCTGAAAGGGAATTTTCTTCAATTTATAAACAAACAGTCAGCAAGTTGGGAGAGGGAGGAAAAAGAGCCCTCAGTGGGCTGGAATGGGTTAGAGATCCCATTTCAGGGACTTCCCTTGCCAAATGATTAATTCCAAAGAGCAGCAACTACAGGAGCATTAATCATTTCAGAGACTGAAAACTATGTCAAGGATATTGCTCTTTCAGTTAAACACTGGAATATCTCAATACCGCTCAGGAATTTTACATTTTCCTGCCTTTTTTTTTTTTTTCTTCTCCTTTTAATAACTACCCAGCTCTAAATCTTTATTTACTTCATGCTATGTTTTCAAGTGCTCGGGAGCATCCCTGGGCATCAGCAGAGTTTAACACCGGTGTTCTGTGCTGCAGGTGGAAGTTAAATGGGAGCAGCATCGACGTGGGCATGGATTATCGCTACAGCCTGCTGGAGGGCAGCCTGCTGATCAATAACCCCGATCAAAACCTGGATGCTGGCACCTACCAGTGTGTGGCAACAAACCCCTTCGGAACCATCATCAGCAGGGAGGCCAAGCTGCAGTTTGCCTGTAAGTGAGGAGGTTCTGCTCCCACAGGGTGCTGGGATAACTGGGAGCTGCTTTCCCAGCCTGTCCTGATGGATTTGGGGTGTTCTCTGATGGATTTGGGGTGTTCTCTGATGGATTTGGGGTGTTCTCTGAATGGTTCATACAGTCAGAAAGAGAGGAAATGCGAATAAGGAATGCTTATCTTGATTTAGCAGTATTTAATCGTATGCATCAGTATTTTATTTGTAGGGTCAAATGTTTTATTTCTCAAGCAGAGGTTACCTAGGGAAGGATCTGGCAGATGGGATCTCACCGTTGATTTTTTTTTTCCTTTCCTTGGAGAATTAAAGCTTCAAAATTATAAAATACAGAGTGATTTCAGTTCATTACAAAGGCTCTTTCTTTAAGAAACCATGAAAAGGCTCTCTCTCTAAGAAACAATGAACATCTGAAGCTTCACCCTTCATCTGAGCAATCCTTTATTTTCCATCCTGGTCATGTGTGGTGTGGATTTTGTTTTATCTCATTTTTGTTTCTGAGGAAATGACTGCTGGGTCTGCTGAGACCGATGGCTGGGATTTGAGGGTTTTTTTTTTTTTCCTCCTTTTAAGAGTTAAGTTGTGGCTCTTGGGGCATCAATGTTGTTCTTCAAGGGCCGTGTTATTCTTCTGTAGCCTTTCAGGGAAGATTAAACTGCGATTGAGCCATTCAGCCTCCTGTGGGGGGCAGACAGGGTCAGCAGTTTAATCCCTGAAATATGTATTTAGGTTACAAACTCATTATGATAAAAGTTCTAATATTTTCCCCTCATACTTGCTTTTTGATATATCATTTTCATTTCAGATTTGTCCCTTTTTTCTTTTTCCTTCCTCCCTTTTTTTTTCCCCTTCCTCTTCCCCCATTTTTTCTTATTTTGCCATGCTAGTTGTCTCTGAAATTGAACATATTTTCAGCGAGTGAGGAATCTGCTGTGCCACAGCAACAGAATATGGATTAATGATACCCTGAGCCCCGTGCTTATAGCAACACAGGCTTTCAGAAAATAAAAAAGCTTTAAACTCTTGAGTATGGATCTAATAATGGCTTTTCCACAAAGATCTACGAAAACACAGCTGAACTAGATTAAATGATGTGCTTTTTATTTTCGGGGCCGGGGTTTAGCTTGACGGTTTCATTCACTGTGCTGTGATTTTTGGTGGGAAATAACCCTGGGATTGAAGGGAAACAATGGCTGGGATGTGGCATTTTGGGGATGAGCCCTCCCCTCCAGATTTGGGATTGGTTCTGCTGCTCAGCTCCTGTTTCTTCAGCAGGGCAAGCTCCTCTTAATTTTCAAGCTCCTCTTAATTTTTGGTGTGCTTGCCAAATTATTCCTCCTGGAATATTTTACAAATGGACATAACAGAGGTGCTGGGAGCTGGTCATTCTGTAAGGAGGCTGTGACACGGTGGGGACGGTCTCTTCTCCGAGGGAACGAGCAAAAGGACGAGAGGAAATGACCTCAAATTGTGCCAGGGAGGAGATCAGGAAAAATCTCTGCTCTGGAGAGAGGTTTAGCACCAGGAAAAACTGTTCAAGGCAGTGATGGAGACACCATCCCTGGAACTGCTCCAGCAATCAGCAGAGGTGGCACTTTGGGATGGGGTTTGATGGCAGAGGCCCCGTTTCCCCAGGTTTCTCCAAGTTTCCCCAGTTTTTCCCGGTTTTTCCCAGTTTTTCCTAGGTTTCCCCAGGTTTTTCCTCAGGTTTTTCCCCAGGTTTTTTGCCAGTTTTTCGCCAGTTTTTCGCCAATTTTTCGCCAGCTTTTCGCCAGCTTTTCGCCAAGTTTTTCCAGTTTTTCCTCAGGTTTCCCCAAGTTTCCTTAGCTTTCCCCAGATTTTCCCAAGTTTTCCCAGGTTTCCCCAGGTTTTCCCACTGGGATGTGCCATCCCTGTTTTCCTCTGTGCCCTGGACACACCCGGAGCTGTCAGGCTGTGGGAACAGGGCACAGCCTGGTCGGGGTGTCCCCAATTCTGCAAAGATTCACCCATTTAAATTGTGTGGTTCCTGCCACATGTCAAATCCCTGATTCCTCCCCCAGCGCCTTTTCAAGGAAAAATGCCATTTTTATCAATCATTTTTATCAATCACAGCCCTGCTGTTTTTATCCAAAATCCCAATCTCCACCTGCCTGTCTCCCCCAAGCCAGGACCAGGCTCGGTGTGATGTTAGCATGGGAAAAAAACACATTTATTGGCATTTTTCCATATACTCTCACATCCCAGTGTTTCTCCTTTGCTGAAATCCTTGAAATCCTGGCTGAGGCGTGCACAGGGCAGTGTGAGAGATCCCAACCTCTGCTCCTTCTCCACCCTCTCCAATGAGTGGAAAACTAGGCTAAACCTCACATAAGCTCCATTTTTCCCTTTTTTTTTCTTTTTTTTTTTTTTTTTTTTTTTTGATGAATAGGACCAACAGGGAGTTTGCAGCAGAGGAAAGATCTATAACCTACTTTACTTTCATCTGGCATAGAAGGACCCTTAACTCAGAGCAGGAAGGGAGGATTTTTACCTGCTTTGTTTCCCCCCCCAGGGCTATAAATAAGCTGAATACATTATTGCTGAAAACAGTGGCAGGCTGCTTGGAAATAATCAGTGCAGGTTTTCCTGGAGCTGGGAATCTCCTAAGCCTGCAGTGTGATTTGGGAGGTGCATTTTGGTTTTTTGCTCAGGGAGGTGCTGAGGTCACTCATGACCCCACAGTTCCTCTTCTGCTTCAGAAATTTCAGGAAAAGCAAGGCACAGGCTTCGAGGTTTTTTCCCCATCTCTTTCCATATGTATTCATTCTGCCTTTAATATGTAAAATAAAATAGATTCAAAATGCAGATATTTGTATTTTTATATCTAGGGGCTGTGTTTTCGAAAACTAAATGCAGCTGTAAGTGGGGTTTATAAAACGAACACTCAAACATCTTGCAAAAACTGATTTTAGAGTAGTGAGCAGCTGGAGAGCCGTAGGGTTATGTTTTTGTGGTGTATTCTAATCATTTTTACTGGTTTGTGTGTCTGGTGGATGGAGAGCAGGACCAGGAATCAGGAGATCTGTGTTAATTGCTGTAATTGGGAGGCTTCATAACACCTCCCTTTTCTCTGTGAATCAAATTATGTTTACCTGGTTGAAGAAATGATTATCGTCCTTTGGGTGATTCCTCAGTGGTTCTGTATCAGTGCAAATCAGGATTTTCTCTGAATGTGTGGGAACAGCAGTTCCAGGACCCCCAGTCAGGCACAAAGTGGACACTGTGAGAATGTTCCCGTTCCTGTTGATGGGATGCAAGGCCAGGGCAGAGCAATTGTATCCCAGGGGCTGCTTTAGCTTGGTTTTGGTTTTTTTCTCCCTGTTTTCCCCCTGGGAAGCAAAGCCAGGAGTCGCTGTTGGCATGCAGAGAATGGAGGAGCTTTAGGGTGTTTGTTGTCCCACAGACGTGACCAGAATCTCATTGTTCATCAGGAGAGGAGCAGAAGAGAGGAATGTTCACACCCCAAGAGATCCCAATTCCATGGGGAGGCTGAGCCACCAGGAACCCTCTGAAGGGTGGTTTTGGTTTGGGTTTTTATCAAGTAAAGGGAAATTTCCCGTTGAAACTTCCTGCTGAGTGAGATTGGGTTGCGTTATCCAAGGAAATGTGGTTGCCCCTGAATCCCTGCAAGTGTCCAAGGCCAGGAGCACCCTGGGATGGTGGAAAATGTCCCTACCTATGGGTCTGACTGAGCTTTGATGATTTCCACCATTCAGAGGTTCTCTCTGACACTATTTTGGGTGTGGATTTGCATTCCTGTCACTGCACGGAGCAGGAAGGTGCAGCAGAGCCCTGGGGAACACGGGAGGCACCAACAGCATCAATACCCAGACAAACCCAGGGGAGAAAAGGGTGCAGCATCCCCTGTGCCCTGCAGCTTCTGCTCTCTGCCCATTGCATCCATCTGTGCTGCAGCAAAGTGCAAACAGAGCTTTTTTTTTTTTTTTTTTTTTTTTGTCTAGGAAGAGATAAAAAACTTGTGAGAGCGAAATAACCCCATTGCAGTCAACCCAAGGGGAAACGTCTGCCCAGATTTTCTAGATTAAAGTAATAAAATTTTCAGAGTCCTCTGCATTTTGTCTCAAGCAGAGGAGCTGCTTCAAAATAAATGTTTGAAATATTTCCTGTAGATGGAAGGCAAACAGGCAGCTTTTATGAAGTGGAACATGAAGACAGGGAGGAATTTTTTTTTTTCATAATATAGAGAAGAGTGGTTTGATTTTGGAATAGGAAAATGGGTGCCTTGCAGGAATTTCTAAGAGCTTCTGTTTCCCCATAAGATGGATGGGGTGAAGGAAGGGAAAACAGCACTGGGACTGCCTTTTTGGAAGGAAGGATCAAGCCCCAGTGAGGTGGAATTTTAGCCATGGGGGTACAGAAATCAGCCTGTCTACAACAGGTGGTGGGCAGAAAGATTTAAAAATATTAAAATTTCAAACAATCTCAATATAAGAACCCCGATAAGGATGTCCCACTCCAGGCTGATACAGAAATAAGGGATGTGAGGGGTGAAAATGCCCTTGGTAATGCCCACAGTAATGAAATCCAGGGGGAAATACCCACAGGGAGGCAGGGTGAGGAAATGGTGAGACCTTTACCTCTAAAACTTCTTTTTCCCTCCTTTCCTCCTCGGCGAAGTAGAAATCCCAGTGAAATTTCTGCTCTAAAGGTCAAATTAGAAAGCTTTCATCCCCAGACTTGTAAACTATTTCTCAAATCAGTGACTCTCAAAATTATTCATTAGAACACCAGCTCTTAAACTGGAATTCTATTAAGCTCTGTATCAAAGGGGTTTTATTCCAGCCCACACAGCTCTCTGTGCAGCCCTGGCAAGGACACAGCTTGAGGAACTTCATTTCTATTTGTTGGTGAAGGGGCTGACACAAAATCCGCTTTTCAAAGCCAGGGGCAGGTTTATGGGGACAGTTTGGAGGGTCTGGGGTCCTTCCCTCTGCTCTGTGCCGAGGTGACTCTGAAATCACCACAGCTCAGACCAAAGACCCACAAGTCTGCTTTAAATCGTATCATTTTTGGAGTTTTTCTTCCATCTTCAGAAATCAGGTTCCTCAACATGACCCCATTTCCCAGAATCTCGTTCTTTTCCCACTGAAATTTCTAAAGCTTTGTGCATCCAGGCCATTTGTAGGAGACAGAGTTTGGAGATGGTGGGGCCATAAATACTGTCAGGAAAATCCTGTTGAGGGTTGTGGGGCATCTTTCAACCTTCCTTCCTGGGAGTTCTTCCAACCAATGTCTTCTCCCATCCAAAACAGGCCGAGATTAATTGGGATCCCCTCCCCAAGGCTGTTTTTATGGCCCAGTGTGCAGCCAGTGGAGTGGGAATATCCCATAATCAGCCATAGAAATGCCCTCTCTGCCCATCTGGTTGTGCTTTGTGCAGGACAGGATGGTGAGAGCTGCTCTGTGGGGAGAGCTCTGCAAACATGATGGGATCAAATTGGGAGAAGGTTTTTTGGTCAATCTGAGCCAGGAGGATTTGGCCAGTCCCTCTGTCAGTATTTTTGTTGGAGTTGTCATTGCCAGGGTAATCAGATTCCCCAGGGAATGAGCCACATGCTCTTTAATAAAAGGAATAATCTCATTGACTTCAACTCAAGGACTGGCTGTGACCTTAAACATCACTCTAAATTTGAGATTGCTGGGATTATTTTAAAATTATGGCAGGGGTTTGAGAAGGCAAAGCCCATTATGGTCTGTAAATCTCTTTAAGTCTTGCTTGAAAATTGGCTTTGGGTGGCTTGACTGAGTCTGGGCACCCCAGGAGATTGGGCATTTTCCATATAAACAAGGTAATTACACCTCACCTTAATGACGATCATTATTTCCTATTGTATGGGTGCTTTAAAGTTCATTTAATATTGGCAAAGGTGGTGTTTTGTCCACTCCAGAACTGCCCAAATTGCCAGTAAATGTGTGTTAGTGTTTTAATTGGTCTGTTCCTACATGATCAGATTGTATTTAACTGTTGAATTTTCCTGTGTCCAGAGCACAACCAAGCCTCAGAGGTGAAATCCCATCCCCAACCCCCATGAAATATAAACTGGCTGAAAGAACTCCTTAAATGCCCATCCAAGGATTTGTTGCTCATCCGAGTGAAGTCGGAGTGCCCCAACCAAAGATTTCATTTTAGTGCAGTTGGATTGGTGCTGAGGCTGTGGTTCCCAATGCTAATTCCCCAAAATTCCAGTTTGATGCACAGATGTGGGGATATCACCCACCCTTTTCCTTTCCTGTGCTTTTCCCTCTGTGTTCCCTCTGACCAGGTTCACTGGGTGTCTCCCTGTGCAGGAAAAATGATCCGTAGGGATGCAGATCCTGCGCTTTGGGGGCTCCTTGCTGTTAACACCAGCTCAGCTGAGCCATGGCACTGATGCGTTACCAAATTTGCTTTACAGAACTCCCCAGAGACAAACTTTCAGCAAAACAGCAGCACAAAATCCACGAGCATTTTGTATTTTTCTAAGCCTATTAGTCCCGTTTTTTCTGTGGCAATTAAAAGCCAGTGATGTATAAAGCAGTGATTGATGTGTGTGGATGGTTTTTGCTGGAATAAAACAGAAGCAGAAACGGTTTCACAGCGGTTAAACAAGAACAGTAGGTGAAAATAGCAGTGACACTGCTTTTCTAATCATTAGGAAAAAAAAACCCAAACCCTGAAATGTAATGACAAAGGGCTCCCTAACGGTGAGTTTTTGACAGCGTGTCACTCAAGGCACTGCACACAGAGCTGCCTCCTCCACGATGCAGTCACAGAAATTGGCTTTCTAAAGGACATGCAGACACCTGCCACCACCAATTTGCATCAGTTACTCCTCATCTAATTTTCTGTAATATTTTTGGGTGGTTTTTAATAGCTCTCGCGCAGAGGGGTCTCTCCTAATTGCAGGCCCAGCGTAATTACGGAGCATTTTGTGTTCTAAAAATAGCCACGCGTGGAGAAAATAAAAGCAAACCATGGGAAGGCTCCTCGGGCAAACGGAGGCCAGCAAAACAGAGCTCAGCTTTCACAAAAAAATAGGGATCTCTGTCATGTCCCCAGTGCCCTGAGACTGGCAGGATCCTGAGGGAAGCCTTGGAGCTCCAGTGGGGCTCCCAGGGCACGCTGAGTTCAGGAATTCTGTGATTTCTGTGTTGCAGCTGATAATGGGAACCAAGGAGGGGTTTGTGGCTGCTCTGCTGGGGTGGAAATCCCACCCCTGGGACAATCAGTGGAGCTGTGAAATGATAAAGGGATGTAAATACAGAAATCTGAGATCTCACACTGGCCCCTACCAGCAGGAGCTGATTTGTTTGCCCATCCTTCGATGCCATCTGTGAAATGTTTCCTTAAAACTTTGATTTCCGTGCTTGCCTCAGAGTCACTTGGATAAAGAATCAACAAATTTCATAAAGCACAAACCCAGGCAAGTCCTGAGAAAGGATAAAAGGCTACAGTTATTTTGTTTTGCTTATAATTGAACATTCTTTGCTGTAAAGACTGACTTTTGTCAGCCAAAATTTGGGGAAATTTGTCATTACTCTGGACAACTTGGGTAATTGTTACTGTGCAGAGCCGTATGGCTTTGATTAAAGTTTCCAAATGCCATTTACTGAGACAAACTACCCCGTCTTGAGGGGCTTTGCATCATTTCAGACTGCTGAAGCTTTTCTTGAACCCCACCTGAGGTTTGGGAAGGAGGTGGTTCCGTACCATGGAGTGCCCAGAAGCTGCTGGGCTGACAGTCTGCTGGAATTTTGGGGGGAATCTGGCTCTTTGTCAGGCTGGCATCGCTGCCCAGTGCCTGCCTCAGCTTAGGGCAGAGTTTTAATGGAGAATTTGTAGAGAAAAAGTGATTTCATTGTGGCAGCAGAGCCCGTGAGCCCCCAAGCAGGGCTGGGTGTCGCTGTGAGTGCTGCACTCCAGGGCCTTTCAGAAGAGATGGCAAAATTCTGTGCAAATATTGGCTCATGAAACACCTTCTGAGAGGCACAGTGAAGCACTCATCCTCAGAGATGTGCAAACTTTGTCACAGAGCTGAAGTGACTTTCCCAAAGTCGTGCAACTGCTTTTAAACACACCCAACTGAAATTAAATAATGCACACATTGCTGCTGCCGTGGGGCTGTTCAGTTTGGGGTGGAATTGCTGCTGTCCAGAGGGATTTGAAGGCATCCTCAGGAGTTGCAATAACCTGTGTGCATTCCTGATACACCCCCCGGTTGTATTCTCCTCTTGAAATTGTTATTAATTGCTAATTACTAATCCTTCTATAATGTTGGGGTTACTGGAGTTTATACAAGACTTTCCTGGGTTCGTTGGGGTCCTTGGATTGTTGTTGTGAGCTCCCAAGAATTGTTGGCAGCTCACTGACCTCCAGAATTGCAAGTGTTAATATTTTCTTCCTCTTAATCTGTTTTTTTCTTTTAGTAGTTTTAATAGTTTTTCCTTTTAATTTAATTTGTGGGCTGGTTTGTTGGGTTTGGGGGGTTTTAATTGGCAGATAAAACCGAAAATCCTCCTCTGCTGCCCAGGCTGTTTGGGTTTGAGGACAAAGTGAGGTGGAACTTTGTGGGGTTCCATGATTTTCAATTTCAGGGCAGCACCCAGAGCTCAACCACCCCTGTGCAGGTCAGAGCTGGCCAGGACACTCCTCACTGATAAACCCTCATGATATCATTGTTCACTCCAATTTAGGAGCTGCAGAAATAAATCCAAGGGCTTTGAAAACAGGGGCAGCCTCAGCCTGATGGCTTGGACGAGGCTTTAGCCTTCCTGACAATTATTTAATCTGGTTATTTACTCAGAGCCAGATTGGGAGAGGGTTTTAGAGCTGCCAAAGCCCGACGCTCCGCAGGACAAGCAGCAGTGATGAATTCTCTGCTTTATCCTCTGCCCCCAGTTGATTTTGAGAGCTCTTCCAGCATTTCCTGGATGTTCAGCCGAGCAGAGTGTGCTTTTCCTGGTAGCAATCCTTCTCTCGTCAGTGTTGATGTAGAAAACAGCGCGTTTGTTCCTGCAGGCATTATTTTGGCTTTGGGCTATGGCTCCTCCTGCAGCTGTCCTCAGTGAGGATGGGATCCAGTCTTGTGTGCAGTCAGAATATATTAAAATCTGTGTGCTGGCAGGTGGCCAGAGGAATGTTAGAGTGGTTAATAATAAATACAAAACACAATAATAAAAACAAAAATTTATTTATTAATAAATAATAAATTTATTTCATTGTTTTAACTTAATTGAAAAAATAAATTAATAATCAATTTAAAAAAAAAAAAAACTTGTACATTTAGGAATGAAAAATGATATCTCTCTAATTGGTAATTCTTTTTTCTCTGTTTTCATTTTGTCCTAAGCAGAAAAAAAAGAAAGGCCCATAAAGGTTTCTTTCTTAAAAAGGGAAATGAAGCAGTGAAGGGAAAATCCAGTGAAGCAATTTTGGGTTTTCTTTATTTAGTTATTTTTAAGTATCTGTGCAGAAAGCGTTTTTAAGAGGGGATAAAAATCAAGGCTCAGTTTTCCATCCTTGTAACCTTATAATGATGTTCCTACCAGTTCCTGCTGATAAATATTTATCACCTCTGTGTTTTTTCTGCTTCCCAACTGCACTGACAACAGGTTGGTAATTGCCAAACCAAGGCTCAGCCACGCTGGAAACAAGAGGGGAAAAAAAAAAAAAAAAAGAAAATTGAAATGCAGGAGACTCTGTTAAAGATCAGAGGCTGCCAAAGTGATTCCGTGTCTTGGTGCTCCCACAAAGCAGCTGCTGGTGACAATCCTGGTGCCACTGCTCAGCTCAGAGTCACCTCCTCACTGCATTGCAAGACTCTGGAGTTGTATTTTTGCAGTGCATGGGCCCTGAGGAGAGGAAAAATGAAGTGGAAGGAGGAATTTATTTTAATTAAAGAGTTCTGTGGCTCAGCAATCAACTGGTGTTACAAACTGCCTTGTGGGGCAGGAAGGGTCCCCACTCCTGGGCTGGGGGCACCAGCACTGAGGCTCCTGCAGGGAACAGGCTGGGTTGGGTTGTTTGATTATTTGTGTCCATAATTCCTCCTAAATCCACACAGCAAAGCTCTCCCACGTTACAGATGCTGGATTCACTAAAGCTGGGGGTCAATCCCTTCTCCCATCCCATCCTGGGAAGGCATTCCCACCCTTCTGCCCATGCTCCTCATCCTCCTGCTGCCCCAGGTCCCACCAGCCCACCCTCAAACTGATATTTGCTTTGTGTCTCCATCAGGCACCAAATCCTGAGGAGCTTCTGTGCTTTCATCACCTTTAACTGAGTTCTTCCTCTCTTGGCAGACCTGGAGAACTTCAAGACCAGGACGAGGAGCACGGTGTCTGTGCGCCAGGGCCAGGGCATGGTGCTGCTCTGCGGGCCCCCGCCCCATTCTGGAGGTAAAGAGCTTTCCTTCTCTCGATTTCACCCTCTGGCAGCGATTTGTGAGCATTTCCCTCTCGGGGAGGAGAATTCCCAGGGTTTTCAGGGATCGAGAAATGCTCACCTATGGCAGTGCCAGACTGGCTGAGGGGCTCGTGCTTTGGGGTCCTGGGCACTGGGGAGCTCCATTTGGGGGTAAATTCAGAGAAAGAGCATTTTATGACATCTGAGTGTAAACTTCAGAAATGAACTGATGGAAACCAAATGTGTTCACACACAGGAGACGTGGCCAACCTTTCTGTTTTGTGCTTTTCTGTGGAACCTTTTGTTTTGTGGCCTGGGTGAGTCTTCTGTTAAAAGTGCCTGATGGCATCAATGACCAGTGCTGAAATATAGGGCTAACTGTGGGGAAAAAGACACTTTTAGATATATATGTATATTTAATTTTTTTTTTTACTTTAGCTTCACATGTGCATCGAAAATGAAATCAGAAAAAAATAATTCGAAAAAGCAAAACTATTCAGTCGGAGATTTGCTGTTGCTTGGCTGATGAGGGTATTCACTGGAACAGTAGAAGCCTGAAAAAAAAAAACCTCCCTGGCCAGGTGCTGAGATTTGAGAAAAGAAAAATAGTAAATTAGAAGGGAATTATTTCCTGTCATCCGTTGTCATTGGTTATCTTGGGCTTAAAAATTGTGACTTTAATAAAGAGCTGCTGGTCAGCATCCGTCCCGTTAACCTTTCAGCTGCAGTTCATTCTGACACTTCGCCACTCGGAAATCTCCATTTTTGAGGAACTGTCAGCTGAAAGCAAAGTTATGTTGCCCTACATCCATTAGTTGTCGAGCCTTTCTTTTTCTTTTTTTCCCCTTAATGATGCCCAATAAAGAGTTTCCTACTGTTCAGACGTTACAGGAAATTCATCCTGAAAATGAGCGCGGATGATGAACATCCCGCATTTGCAGCACCAACCAACGGGCTGGGTACAGCAAACGCTGAACAATTCGGGCAGGGCCGTGCCTTGGCCCAGTTTTGGGTTGGAAATGACTGGAAATTGAGCACATGGATGTGGATGGAAAGGGAATATGTGCTCGGCGTGGCGTGCTGTTTGTCAGGTCACCGCCTCGTGCTGGTGCGTTTTGTTAAGCGGAGTAACGATGTGATGGCCTCCTCGGATGGAGAGCGTGCTGAGTGCTGGAATTTGGGAAAATAAATGTTCATCTGCAGCTCGGGAAGGGGCTGGGCTGGAGAGCGGAATAAATGCAAATCAAACATTTGCTTCTGCCACTTTTTTCGCTCCTGCGGCAGCGGATTCCCAAAGCCCTGAGGCCGCTCCTGCCGTACTGATGACCCCTTTGTCTGTCAGAATTTCCAGTTCTTTTCCTTTCCTTTTTTTTTTTGCTCCTAACAGCCTGGCTTGTTAGGATTTTCCTGAGATAATTACTCTGCGTGTGAAGGGTGTTCCCTCGTTATTTCTGCAGCTTCTTTAATCAAAAACCTGAGGATGGTTTATGTCCACTGTTCTGCCCAAATTTCTGAAATTCCCCAGAGGAAATCATTTAAGAGTGACCATTGGTCTGGGAACTTGGCATTGAGGCCTGTGAACAGCACAGGAGCTGCTGTAGGTGTTGAAGTGGATGAGAGAAAACAGCCAAAAATCCTAAAAGTTCGTTTGTTGCTCAAATTTGATTTTGAGGCCTCGTCATGGCCACAGCGTGGACTGGGCAGTCCCCAGTGATGGAGTCACAAAAATGAGTCACTAAAAAGAGTTTCCAGGACTTTTTTGTTGAGGTTTAAGGAGGTGCCTCAGCCTGTCTTGGGATGAACTCTGGAATTTGATACCAGGGAAAAAAAGCTCTCCTGCTGTACATTTTCAAAGCCCTGTGAGAGCAACCATTGAGTCACAGGTTGATTTTGGGTGGGAAGGGACCCCAAAGTCCATCCAGTGCCACCCCAGCCATGGCAGGGACACCTCCCACTGTCCCAGGGTGTTCCCAGCCCCAGTGTCCAGCCTGGCCTTGGACACTGCCCTCTGGGAGTCCTCCAAATGGGATGTCACAAGAGGAGAGGGGAAAAATCCCAAAACTGGAAAATTGTAACCCAAACAGGCTTTGTTTTTTCACATGTCTTTCATTCTGTTGTATTTTTAAGCCTTTTAGAAACCATAAACCATTTCAAAGTGTACAATAGTGCTCAAATTAAGCTCTCGGTGGATGTGTTTTCCTTCTGAGGAGCTTTGCAACGGGAAACAAGTTACCTTTCCTTGTTTGCTTTTTTCGGTGTTGTTAATCAAATTTGGCAAGATTCATTTCTTGCTGAGATAAACTTAATTGAAGCAAACAAACCAAAAACTCCAAAATCCAAAGCAAACCCTCATTGGTGTTTCTCAGGGCTCTGACTCTCAGTTGTGTTCTGAAGGGAATGTGCCTGGGAAGTATTTGGAGGTCACTGTCCTTTTAGCTTTATCTCTGATATTTAAGATAAAATATTCTTTTGTGCCAAATAGTTCTTTTCATTTAAGTTTGTGGGAGCCAAGTAATTTAGCTGCCACTTTTATTGGATTTATTGGATAGTCAGGGCAGGGTTAGTTAATATTTTAACAACTCTGGTTTTCAAATTCCTCCTAACATCCCTGGCATTTCGTTGTGAGCTCAGAGCTGAAAAAAAAAATACAGTCCTGGGAAGTATTTTCTACTTGACAGGCTGGTAGCACACCCATCCTCATGCAGAACAAACAGGTCTGTAAATCCTTCCCCTCCCTTCCTCGGGAAGATAAATGAACTTGTCTTTAGGATTTCTCTCACCCCCGCTCCTGCGAGCTCCTCGTGGTTCATCCTCAGAAAGATCTATAACCACGTTCTCATGACATTTGCCTTCCAGCCCTCGTGGGAAAACCCTGTGGAGATGGAGCTTTGTGAGAAATGCCGGGTGTACACAGAGGGCTGGTGAAAATGATCTCTCAATTACTCGATTATTCAAATCCCGCGTTCTCATCGCGTTCCCCGGGGTGTGTCCTGCTCTGAGACCTCTCTGTCCTTTGCTCATTCCGCCCCTCTCCATGGCTGCAGTTCATTTGTTCTCCTTCCTGATCTATATCGATAATCTGGGCAAGAAATAAATCAGCTGAGTGCTCTCTTTAGGTAACAGAGTGCCCGAGGGGCAGATGGGCACGCGCTGATGTTCCTGCAGGATGTGTCTTCTTCTGCTGCTTGCTGAGACCTCAGAGCTCCTGCTGACCCTGGAACTGAACCTCCCCACCATGATTTCCATCCCTGACCTCAGTCCCCCAGACCTCTCATCCCTCTGCTCTTTCTGACCTTCCTGGGTATCACGGGGCTGTGTCTCCTTGAGTGAACACAGGCAGGATTTCAAGGAAAACAAATTTTCCATCTTTGCAGCACCCCCGTTCTCAATGCGCTTGGAAAATTCCATCTTCCCCTGGAAGAGAGAGGAGGAGATCATTAAAACTCAGCTGTTCCCATAATTCTCCCTTATCTGGTGCCATCAGTGCTGATGGAAGCTGAGCTGTGGATGGATCCCATCCGTGTCTGCGAGCTGAGATGTTGACAGAGAATTATTCCCGCATCTTTTCACAGATTGGATGCATTCAGGTTTTCTCATTCTCTCCTGCCTTTTTTTTTTTTTTTTCCTCCTGCTATCCAGGAGATCTTTTAGTTCTGTTGCACAGCCTAATCAAGTAGAACTAACTAAATTTTAGCATTTGACGGAGGAGATGGTGATTCTGATTCCATCTCAATCCCGGCCTTTCACGCCAGTGGAGTGTGGACACCAGACATGTTTGCAGAAAGCATTTTACTGATTGCAACGCTGCTCAAACCACTCCTGGGCTCAGAAATGATTAGTGGCTGCTCACTTGTCTGCTCACTTTTTCACTCCTTTTATTTATTTTTTTTTAAGGGATTATGGACACTTCATGGGCCAGGAGCAGTGAAGGTGTTTTGGCTTTCAGGGCAGTGGATGCTGTGAGGGTTTGTCTCATAAATAATCTGTCCCACAAACTGGGGGTTGTATTCCCTCGTGTTGCAAGGAGGAAGGGGAGAAAACCTGGCAAAAGTCAGAGCAGTGTGGGAAGAAAAAGGAAATTGTCAGGTATTTTTATGCCACGGAAGGAATGGGGCAAAGCAGGAATCCTGGAGCATTTTATGTCCTCACTTCACCACTGCAGCCTTAATATTCAGCCTTTATTTTCCTGTTTCTCTCAGTGGGGCTGAAAGCTCTTCTTTCCCAGAGCTTTTGAGAAATGTGGATTTTTCAGACTCTGAATTGTCAGGATGGGGCAGTTCCCCCTTTCCAGGCAGGTCAAAGGGCTGAGCCACCCCTGTTACTCCTTATTACGGGATTGATGATTTCTCCCCTTTCTCTCCTGCCTTAACGTCTCTGGAAGCCTTTGCTGCTTGGTCAGGTTTGGTTCCAATTAGTGAGAAGCTAATTTAGAGAGGAGCCTCGCACACATGGGTGGGCACCGTGGCTGTAAAAGTTCCATCTCTCCAGGAAACCGAGCAAAAAATCTGCTAAGCTGGGTGGAAATGGGTTCAACGTTTGTCACAAGGCTTCAGGGTCACTGAGCAGCCTGGCACGGATCACTCCATGGCTGGAGGGACAATGTGAGCAGGTGAACTCTGCCTTGGGGCTGGGAAAGGAGAAGGAAAAAGGGGCAGGGAGATAATTTTGTGTTAGGGAGCGGTCAGTGGTGTGTTTGGCATCTGTGGCTGTGGTGCTGGGGTGGTGTTGGCATATTTGGAGCACCAGAAAGGGGTTCAAACACCCCTGGGCTGTGGTGTTGGCACACCTGGAACACCAAGAGGGGGTTCAGTCCTCCCTGGGTTGTGGTGTTGGGGTGGTGTTGGCATATTTGGAGCACCAGAAAGGGGTTCAAACACCCCTGGGCTGTGGTGTTGGCACACCTGGAACACCAAGAGGGGGTTCAGTCCTCCCTGGGTTGTGGTGTTGGGGTGGTGTTGGCACATTTGGAGCACCAGGAGGGGTTCAAACCCCCTGGGTATGTTCCCTGAGCTGGGGCTGCTCCAGGTGTCACTCCTGGAATGGGGACACTGAAATTCCATCAGGATTTCCTGGGAGGGGATGTGCTGGAGACGTGGGGGAGATGGAGAAGAGCTTGAGGAGAGCGAAGGGTGCAGCATCAGAAATACCCAAATCTGTTCCTGATTTTTCCTCTTAACGGTGACTGCCACTCCCCTGGCTCCAAACAGCAGGAAAATTCCCACATCCAAAATGCCAACATCTTCAACGATTTTCCAGAGCGTGAATAGTTGAGCTCAAAAAGCCTCTGAGTGACTTAACTCAGGCTGAGATCCAGAAAACAACTTCCCAAAGCTTCATGTTCCTACAGTTTGTCTCCAAGGCAAGCTCCCAGCTCCTGGCAGTATTTCTGCCAGAAAATTCCCTCAAAATTCAGCCCAAAATTCACTCTGGGTGTCTCTTTCTACAGCAGCATCACAGGGAGTAGGTGAGTCACATGTATGGGGTTCCTGTAATCTGTCTGTGTCTTGTTCCATGTGATGGAGATTATTACAGTTCAGCAAAAAATGGGGTTCATTAAACTTAAAATCAGGCATATGAAACCCTCATTTAAATAAGAAGTGATTGAGAATTGTAATGTCCATTTAAAGTGCATCTCCCATCATTTATTTTTTATGCTCTGCCACAGTCACCGTTTAAATTATTTAAAGCAAGTAGTAAAAAGCTTCTCAGGAGATAGAAATGGATTAGATTAAAATTAATCTGACATAATCCTTTCTCTGAAACTGCTGATTCAGTTTGTGCACAAGTTTATCAACATTATTTGAGGAAGAGGGATAAGGATAAACTCTCCTCTAATTTGGGAGTGCTTTGCCTTGATGTTTCTGACAGCACGGGGAACATGCAGCGCCCTTTTAATGGAGAGATTTATGAAATCACAAATATTTCCAACAGCACAAAAGCCAGGACCATTGCAGATTTACACTGATTTAAGTTGGTGGGTGTGATCTGCCTCATTCCAGCTGAATTCAGGGATGAATTTTGAGGTGCAGAATTGTGTGATCTGCCTCATTCCAGCTGAATTCAGGGATGAATTTTGAGGTGCAGAATTCTTGCAGAAGCAGGAGCAGATTTGGGCCGTGGGAGTTTGGATCCAGATTTTCAGCTGGCGTGTTGTCACCTGTCCCCAGCACCCATCCAGCCACCCCAAATCCCTGATTTGTGCCCCATGGGGGTGGCAGGGGTTGTCTGGGCTCTGTGACATACAGAACTGGAAGGGAAGAGGCTCAGCCCTCCAGTAAAGACCTTGGAAACAGGGAAATAATGAGGAACATGGCCTTAATGGATTTTTTATTTATCAGTGACAGCTCGTGACATCTTTAAAAAGAAATCATCTGCGAGCCAGCCGTGTGGTTTATTCCCTGTTTGGTTGCAGTCAGCACTAAATGAAGATTGAAATGGGATTGAGAGGGGGTAGAGCCGGCAGGGTTTGGCTGAAGATGAGTGAAATGTGTCAGACAGAGCCCAGTCAATAGCGTTTATCGAGAGTTGTAACATCTTGTGATGTCTTTATGAAATAAATGAGAGATCAGAGTCCTGCTCCCAGGCTCTGCTAACCCCTTCCCTCCAAATCCAGCTCCTCTGGCCTCTGCAAAGCCCTTGGGAGCCGCCAGGGACACGCAGAGTTGGCACAAACACAGCCCTGATGTGTCAGATTTGGGGTTCCAGATCCCGGGGTGCGTATCCAAGTCAATAATCCTGGCTGTGGGAACCCCCAGTCCCATGGGACTGATGCTCTGTGCTTGAAAAATAGATGGGGATATTGGTCTGGGCATTTTATGGTACCTCGTGCATGGGAAAAGCCTGAATTGGCACCCGTGGTGTTGTTTAAATATGATAAATGTGCAGCCATGATGATGTTTTCAGCTGGTGGATATCAGGGCACTTTATCTGCCAAAACACTGCTCATCTCTCAAATATGAGCAGAGAATGATTTTTCCTGTGTGTAACAGGTGAGTGCCCTGCAGGCCATCCCCCCCAGGCTGTTCGGGCAGATATTCCAGCCTTGGAGTTGATAATTTTAATTCATTGCAGTAAGGAAATTCTCTGCAACCAAGTTTGATTTTTATTTTTTTATTTTTTTTTAGTGGTTTGATCTGATCTCTTCTAGCTGCAGTAAGAGGCTGATCAAAGGTAGTGAAAGCTGGTATTAAAGGATTAGCTAGGTCACATTGAAATATGTTTTAAAACAAGCCCAGGGACCTTTAGCTTTTCTGAAGCAAGCACACACACACTAAGAAAGGATTTTTAGGCTAACTCTCTGTGGCTTTAACCAGAAAACAAACTGCTGGATTAAATGTGTGAGTCATTCCTTCAGGTGATGTGTGAGCACTTTATGTAACAATATCAGCAGTGACTGAGCCTCTCCCAGCACAAACACACGGAATTTACATTCCATGTGGGCATCACTTGTGCACACGCCCTGCTCCCTGTGGTTTATTCTCTTTTGATAATTGATTATGAGTAATTAGCAGCCTCCAGACTTATTTTATCCCCTCTCTGGCTGCTGGCTGTCCTGTTCCATGTGCTGCTGGCACAGGGGGCTTCATCTCGGGCTCCCAAAGAAGAGCCTTTCTTTGGGCAGATGTTGGTGCCACTCTCAGACCATACCAAGCTCTTATTCCTTTTTTGATTATCAGAATTTCCTAATTGAAATGAGCTCAGAGAAAGACAGAGATACAGAGCTGATTGCTGCTGGGGTGAGCCTGACTCCAAAAACTGCAGTTGAAGTGAGAAGAGCTCGAAAGCGGCATCAGATCCAGTCCTGGGCGAGGTTCACCATTCCCAGTAAATTCCCAGTAAATTCCCAGTAAAATCTGCCTCACTGTTGGTGGCTCTGTCTGGGAAAGCAGGCAGGAAAACTTCAACACTCCCCATTCTGCATGAAAAAAAAACTGAGTTTTGAAAAAATCCAGAAAATGGTCTTAATTTTACAGATGCACGATCAAGGAAAGGGCCAAGCAAGCGCTCAGAGCTGTGTTTGCTGATCTGGGTTTGAATTGTTTATGATGTATTTTAAAAATGTCTCAAAATCCTTTACTATTTCAGTCACAGTTTGGGTTGCTTGGGACAGTTTAAAGGGAGGATTTTTTTCATTTTTGTAATTTCATGTTTTTCTCTTGCCATGTGAGATGGAATCTGATTTTTGTGCATCACGATTTACAGGAACCCTTCTGTTTCACACTGCAAATCAGTTCCCACCTGTCCAGCTTGAGAGTGACAGGGTAGGTGATAACAGGAATTATAGCAATCATTAAAGGTTGGATTAATGTCTGTAACTTTCAGTAAAGCCTATAAAAAATAATAGTGTATTGTACCCACACTGGTCTTATTAAAAATGATCAATGTTCCCCTTTTTTTGGCCAATACTAATTCCAAAATTTCATTCTTCTACTCAGCTTTATGGCCACCATAATCATGATATTTTAATAGCTTTTCCCATAATAGCCACAGAGACCTTTTTAAGTGGCAGCCCTGACTTTATAGAAGAGACTTTTAAAAAAAAATCAAAAATCAAGAAGAGCTTCTTGTACTTAAAGGCAGAGATAAAATATCTGCATGCTCCAAGATAGGCAACCAGAGAATGGGATTTTCAATATTAGGCACATGGCCTAATTTTAATAATTACTCAGAATTTCTGTGCAGCTTTCAGTGCAGAGAATGTAATGGAAATGAAGAAAAATCAGGTTCCAGCATGTCCTGGGTGTGTGCAGTGGGTGAGCAGACAGGTGTCAGTCACTGCTCTGAGACTGAAGCTCGTGGAGTTTCTGCTTTCCTTTAAAAACAGCAAATACAGGTCAGAAATTGGATAATATTCTATGTTTAAGAGAATCTTGAATCTGCTTAAAAGGGGGAATGAAAAGCATGGGGTAAATTGGGCAAAAATTACATGAAAAGGGGGCGAAAATAGAAAGGAGAAATTTGTAATAAATTCCTGAAGGAATTAGAGGCTGATGTGTGATTAGAAAAGCAGAACTGCCTGTTGCTGCTGATTCTTTGTGCTCCGAGGCTCCGTTGGTGATTTTGGGAAGCTCAGGAGCCACCCCGGGCTGTGTTTTAAGTGTCTGTTTGCTCAGGAGTTACAAATTTCCTGTGGGATGTGAGCTGCCTGTCACTTCCAGAGCAATTAGGAAGGGATTCCTTATCAAAAGGAACCCGTCAAGTTTGAAAAGCCATAAATATTGCACCGGGATCTCTCAGGAAATCAAAGGCAGTTGGAGGCAGTGTTTATTTACATGTTGCTGCACAAGCAGATGCATTTAGAGATGCTCCACTCTGCTGTTCCCTGGGCTCTGAATCCCATCAGTCCCGTGGTGTTTGAGAGAGGGAAATACCCAGTTGTTTTCAATATTTTTGGCAATAATGGACTGATCCTAATATCCAACTCTGTGTCGTTTGTGCAGCTGGATCTTTCTGGACATTGGCAGGAAGGCAGAGCTGTGATTTCACATCTTTTCTGTGTTCCTCAGTTTAGTGGAGCCAAATTAACAGTTTGAGGATGGCTTTGGGGGAGGTTTTGATATTTTGCCCTCCAGAAATGAGTCTCTTCAGTTTTGGAGGGATCCCAGCCTGTCACCCTTTGTTTCTCCCCATGATCAGATCTCCTCCTCCCCTTGCACAGCCCGGGACCTTCTCCCCCCAAAACATCCCCATTCCAGACTTTTTAACGAGGCAGAACCCAGGAAAAGCCCCTACAGTGATGACAGGATGGGGAAGCTGTCTTGAAAACATCAGCACAAGGGCTCTTGTGGCTCTTAGCAGCCAAGAGATGAGAACTCTCTAAGCCAGAGGGATCATTAACCCACGAGCATAGAGCTGGAGATTGCAATGCAAATATTCCACCTGGAAATTAGAGGGTTCTTAGGAGTTAAACTACTACAGGCACACAGGGAAAAACAGGAGCCAAACCCTGCTGTTTCTGGGGTGTAATTTTACCTGTGAGTGCTGGAAGAGGGCCAGGGATTGCTCCAGGAATTTCCTTCCCTCTGTTTTCCTGTGGTCCATCCACCATTCCACAGAAACCGAAGAACTCATGGGAGAAGGACAGGGATTGCTCCAGGAATTTCCTTCCCTCTGTTTTCCTGTGGTCCATCCACCATTCCACAGAAACCGAAGAACTCATGGGAGAGGGACAGGGATTGCTCCAGGAATTCCCTTCCCTCTGTTTTCCTGTGGTCCATTCACCATTCCACAGAAACTGCAGAGCTCAGGGGGGCTCTGGTGAAACCTTGTGAGTGAAAAGTCTCTCCACTCTCAGCCCCTCTGTGCATCCCAGGGCAGAGGTGTTTATTTGCCTGCTGCCAACTGCTTCTGGAGGAGCGAGGTAATTGTTCACCAAGAGTAAATTTAGAGGAAAAAAAAAACCCAAAAAACCACAAACTTAACTTGCAGAAAATAATAAGCTGGCTGAGAAGTGACACCTTGTTTGCTCTGAGGATCCTCTTGACACCAGCATGAGGTTCCTTTTGAGGAGATGCACATGTGTAAATAAGATGATTAGATATTCCCTCATAAACATAATTATCAATTCTTCCTGAAAGCCTGAGCAGGCATTCTCGAGTCCTGTTGTTAAAAATAAGTAAATAAAAGCCAAATGTGCCCATTCAGCCTCTCCTGGCTGCAAACAGGGGGATGTGAGGGCATTATGTATTTTCCAAAGCACCTAATGGGAGCTGAGGTCAATTACAGCTACGACTCATTAGAGTATTACAATAAAAATATGATTTTTAGCATAATGAGCATTCCCTTAGCAAACTGCAGCGGGTCCGTATCCACTTCAGGCTCGTTCAGAGTGTTTGGGCTCTTGATTCAGGCAGATCCAACAGGGTTAGGCTGCATTAACCTCCCTCCCAAACCCTGCAGCCGCTTACAACATCCCTCACTTCTTTTTTATTGCTCAAATACCTTCCAAAGGCACCTCATGAAACACAGAGCACTGTCTAATTACTCATAGGGAAGATTACAGCTGCTTAATTCGGTGTTCAGGTTTTTGCTGAATCAGAAATTCCCGAGGAATAAAGCATGCAGTGGGTGATAACACGACTCTTCAGATCCCCCTCACAACTGGCTTTAAAGGGGGGGAAAAATTAATTAGGAAGGATGAAAGCAAAGCCATGAGTCAGGCTGGAATGTTCATGACAAAAAGGTGAGATTCCTGTCAAATATGTTTTATTCTGGATGAAGTTGAAGGAGTAGCAGGAATTCCAGATCCGTGTGCGGGCTCAGAAGTGCCACAGCTGGGAATTTGTGGGATCATTCCATGGGCTGTGGTGCATCCAATTCTCCCTGGTCAAAGCTGGTCCCTTTGATGCCTTTTTCTCTGCTCCTGGAATTATGGACCAGACACAGATTGATAAAAAGGGGTTACCTTTATGATTTGAGGATCCTTGGGTTCACAATCCGCCAGGTGGGAAACGCCAAAGCTGCACGCCACGTGTACGATTTTTGTAGATTTTGCAAATTAGTGCATCTGACAAGAATCCCCAGGTGGGGGATGGAACATGGCCCCAGTTCTGGCACCTTCCAGGTTTTTCCCCCTCAGATGAGGCCTGAACTTTGTTTATAAAAACGCATCTCCAAGAGCTGGTTCCACCTTGGTTTCCAAGGAGAACCACAACAGCTTCACTCCACGATCCTCAGTTTTGAGGCTTTGGGGATGTTTGGTCTTTCTGCTGAGGAAAACACCAAACATTAAACTAAAATAACATTCTACAAAGCTACAAATATGAGTGCTGAGAATACAGAGAATAAGAAAAAGAGACAGGAAAGGAAAAGGCAGCACAGAGCCAGTATCACCTTGTGCTTTCAGAGCTGACCTACGCGTGGATCTTCAACGAGTACCCGTCGTTTGTGCACCAGGACAGCCGGCGCTTCGTGTCACAGGAGACTGGAAACCTCTACATTGCTAAGGTGGAGAGCTCGGACGTGGGCAACTACACCTGCGTGGTGACCAACACGGTGACCAACGGCCGCGTGCTGGGGCCACCAACGCCGCTGGTCCTCAGGAACGACGGTAGGACCCTCCAGCGCTGGGCTGGATTGCTTTTCTTGCTTTTTTTTGCGGTGATATGTCATATTGAAATTGAGAAATGCCCTGAAATGTTTCTGTTGGAGTGAAGGGATTTTTCCCCTCAGTGAGGCTGGAGCTGTTCAAGCTGTCCATGGAGTTGCTCTTCCCACCACTGGGGCAACTCCCAGGCAATAATTACAAAAGAAAAACCCCGCGGGAATTGCCCAAAGATAAGGAAAAAAGATTTCAGATTCTTCAATTTCTCAAATACCAGTTTTTCTCATTTTATGCAGCCCAAAAGTGAACAAAGGCACTTTGTTGTTTCGGTAACTATTAGCTCAGCCTGTATTTCCCAGCAGAATTGGTGCTATTTTTAGTGGTCTGTGGAATAATACCAAAAAAAAGGGAGAAGAAAGCAAAAGAGGATTTCTAAATTTATACAGACAATTGATCTGTATCGGCGTCATTTTTGAGCAGATAAGAAAAATACATTTGCATGTTAATTCACAATTAAAATTAATTAAAATGTCTCTGTTTGAAGGATAACAGTTGGGACATTTGTGCCAGAAATAGAAATGCGTTGTTAGCAGCTTCTCCTGGAAGAAGATCCACTGTCACCTCGTGGTCTTTGACAAAAATTCCTTGCTTGGGAAATGGGGGCTCATTGCTGCAGCTTCCTGCCCATCATTGTCCCAATCCCTGTGGATGCAGAGTGGGAAATGCTTTGAGGACGAGGAATTGTCAAAGCTGGGCTGGAATGGGTGGAGGTGCTGCTTTTCCAGCTCTGCTCCACATTTGCCCTCCCTCACAGGGAATTCTGTGCTCCTATAAACACAAATCTGCCCCTCTGAGTCCCCAGCGAGTCATGGGGTAGATAAAATACCCAGAGCAACGTTTAAATTTGCAGTGTTGAAATAGTATTTTGAAATATTCCAAGAATAGGACTTTTCTACAAACCCTGCTGGAAGAGCTGGAGATGGACTTTGTACAAGGGTGGGCAGTGACAGAACGAGGGGTGATGGATGAAAACTGATGGGGCAGGGTGAAATTGGGAAGGAATATTGGAAAGGAATATTGGGAAGGAATATTGTGAAGGAATCCTTCCCTGTGAGCAGGGGCAGGCCCTGGCACAGGTTCCCAGAGAAGCTGTGGCTGCTCCATCCCACTCCAAAACCTGCTGGGAGCATCCAGGTGTTGGGAGCTGCTGCTCCTGCAGTGCTTCTCTAATTCTCTTTAAAATGTTTTTGGGATTTTTGACATCAGGATTGAAATAATGGCAGAGGGAAGCGCTGAAATAAAGCTGCCACCAGCAGCAGCTGCGTGGGACAATTAAAGTGCACCATCTCCCAGGTGCTGTCAGGAAATGCAGATCATCTCCTCAGACAAATTATCCTCCTGCTGAATTCCTGGGGCTTCCATCCCAAAACACGTTTGTAAGCTTTGAAATGGGGAGAAAGGTACAAAAGCCTCTGAAATGCAAACACGTGGAGCATCTGATGTGCCACGGCACTGGAAGTGTTCTCCCAGCTCCAAACCCAGGCTCTGTTTCAGTCCTTTATTCCCTCCTCCCTCCCTGCCACCTGCACTGCTAAGTCAGGTGTTAAATCACCCAGGAATGGCAGGAAAAATGAGGATTTTCTGCATGGAAATGCTCTTGGATTCAGGATGGAAATGTCCAGACTGCACTGATGCTGCTCCTGTAAAGAGGAGATAGCAGGATTCACTACATACCCTGTGTATATTTATTTATTTATCTATTTATCTATCTATTTATCTGTCTATTTATCTATCTATCTACAGATAATATGATTTATTTATTTATTTACATATATAAAACATACATGTATATATACATACAGAGAGAGATCAGTTATCATCTCAGCAATCTTAGCTTGGCTGAAGCTTGCCCAGCGAACATTTAACCCAGATTTTGGAGAAATTCAGGTGAAATTGCAAAGATTTGGCCGGGTCCCAGTTGGGCAAACAGGATTTTGAGCTTTTGGAGGGTGTGGTGTTAACGTGCAGGGGCTGATGAGTGGCTGCCCCATAATTCTTGTTTGTGGGGTTTGTAAAGGCTGCAGTGTCCCCATGGAATCCCAAATTTCCTGTTTTATGGGCCAGGACACGAATATGGGGAGAGTGTTTGTGTTTTTAATAAATGCATTAAATTTTGACAGCTGAGGCTGGGCAGCAGCTACTCTGGTGAACATTTATTTGCAATTAATGTGTTGGGAGAAAGATGGGGCAAAGCTGGCATGACCTGTTCAGAACGGGGAGCATTCAGGCCAGCAGGTAAAGGTGCTCATACTGAGCATTTCCAGCTTTATCACCAAAAAAATAAAGGAAAAAAAAGGGTTTTCTTGCATTCTGCATGAAAAGCAAAGGGGCAGAGAGTCCCTGCAGGCTCGGGCTGGCTCATTCCTGCATTTCTGGGATGCAGCAGGGCAGCCCCAGTTCCTCTCCTCCCTTGGCCACCGGCCAGGATGCGCCACGCTGTTGAGATTAAAACTGCAGTCATCAATTAGCTGATAATCACTATCGGTGCAATTAAATGTGCTGGGTTGAGGACGGTGCAGTGGCTGGAAATGCAGCCATTTGTCAGGGGTATAATGGCCTTTTTATGTGCACAAATTTTTAAACACAATTTCATAAAGAGGCTGCCACGCTCCGTGATTTACTGGGGCAGTAAAAAAATAAAGAAATTACCTGAGGAGTAGATGATCTCAGTGCATTGAAATCCTGGAAGTTAATAGAAACCTCTATTAACTCCAGGGCTTTTAAAACTTTTTTCCTAATGGCTGTTTGTTCCTCGTTTCAATTCCAGAAGATGCTAAACATCCCCGGTTATTGCTCCCCTTATTTCACGAGTTACCTGCAAAAATCCTACATATTCAAAAACAAAAAAGTACCGGAGCCATGAAGAGATTTTAATCTTTGGCAGATGGTGTGGAGAGTTGGTTCAGCTCCTCCTCTGGCAGTAAATGGGAAAAGAGCCCACACTCCACGGCTGTTAGGAACAGGCCATGTTTAAAATGAATGGATTAATTGGGCAAGTAATGATGTATGGAACAGCTCTGTGCTAGCACGGGAGCACTTGTGAATTTACTGCTGAAATTCAACCAAGCCTTAGAATCCCTTTTATGTTCTCAGGAGTGATGGGAGAGTATGAGCCCAAAATAGAAGTGCAGTTCCCAGAAACGGTTCCGTCTGCGAAAGGAACAACGGTGAAATTGGAGTGCTTTGCCTTGGGCAAGTAAGTTTGGATCTGTTATTATTATTTTTATTACTACTACTAATTTATTACTGTTATTATTGTTGTTACAATTTTATCATTATTATCATTATTCTCATTACTATTGTTATTATCGTTATTATAATATATTAACATATACACTATGTAATATATAAGTTTTATATGTAATATATAATTATATGTAATATGCTGCAGACAATATAATATATATTATATATTCTATATTCTGCAATATACATTATATATTTATTATATATAATGTATATAATATTATATACAGCAGGGGACTCTGGTTCCTGGAGCCAACACTGGCAATGCTTCCAGAATATTGGGACTGGTTGGAAAATCATCACAGAATCCCAGAATGGTTTGGGTTGGAAGGGACCTTAAATCCCA
>VZRP01013984.1:96680-137803 GCA_013397995.1 Malurus elegans | reverse complement strand
CTTTGCCCAGCCCCATGGATTCCCCTCTCTCTTTTCTCTATTTCCCTTTAGCCCAGCCCCATGGATTCCCCTCTCTCTTTGCTCTATTTCCCTTTAGCCCAGCCCCATGGATTCCCCTCTCTCTTTGCCCAGCCCCATGGATTCCCCTCTCTCTTTGCTCTATTTCCCTTTAGCCCAGCCCCATGGATTCCTGTCTCTTTGCTCTATTTCCCTTTAGCCCAGTCCCCACCATCAGCTGGAGGAGAGCGGATGGGAAGCAGATTCCCAGGAAAGCGCGGCGCCACCGATCCAGCGGGCTCCTGGAAATCCCCAATTTCCAGCAGGAGGACGCTGGGGTCTATGAATGTGTGGCTGAAAACGTGAGGGGGAAGAACGTGGCCCGAGGACAGCTGACGTTTTATGGTGAGCAATCTTCTGGGGCTTTACCTCAGCCACCACAATCTGCAGGAAATATTTTGTGAGGCCGTCATTTTGCGAGGATGTTTTTGAAATTCCTTCCTTTTCAAATGGAGGAGGGTGTAATTTAAAATAAATCCTATCTGAATGGTCCATGTTAATTGAGAATCAGAGCAGCTGGGATAAAAACACCTCCTTGGAAGGACATTGGTGTGGAAAGGTGCTGGAAACACTTGGGAAGGGCTCGTTTGCCTTCTCCTGGCTGGGAGGGTTGGAGGAAATCTTGGGGAACATCCTGGAGGTGACAGCTCGGGGTTCATTCTGTATGGACTGCCCCAGCTTTCCTGGGTAAATATTAATTGCTGATAACCAATTAATGGCTGCTTTCAAGAGGATCAGTGATTGCACAAGGTGGAGAGTTGGGATTGAGCGCTGTCAGGGCAGAGCCTTCGCCTCCAAAAGGCTTTCTGCACCTTCTCTTCCCTCTCTGAAATCACAGTTCTTTAGCCAGGCACTGTAAAATGGCAAATTCCATCTTCAGAGGCTTCCCCTGTTCAATGGAAGATTCATTGATCCCTCTCATCCTGGTGCTAATATCTTCCTGCTCCCAAATTCCTGCTGGAAGCAGCCCGCCAGAGCAAACTGGAAGTGTGGATTTCCCTGTGCGCAGTGAGAGCTGCAGGGAGGGGGTTTGGTACCAAAGTTCTGTCTGAGGTGTTTTGGAGAGGAGAAGATGCAGTTCCACATCCCCACTGGCGTGCAGAGATCTCCAGGACATCCACAAAATGTTTTTTGTTGGTGCCCTGTGCCCATCTCCAGAGCACAGGTGTTGTTCTTCACACAAAATATGGACAGAAATTCAGGATTTTCTCTCCCAAATGCTCCTGAGGACCCACCTTCCATCAGCAGGGGAGGCGGGGCTGAACTCTAGAGATAAGGATTTTAATTTTTTTTATTGCAATTTTGCCACAGAAAGAGGTTGGGAACTTACCCTTGTGGCAAAACCGGATGTAATTTGGGTAATGTTTTGGTTTTTTTTTAAGGAAGTAAGGATGTTTTCAAATTAGAAATATTTCTGACAGACATTTCATTTAGAAATCAGAACTTTGGGGGCTTCCATTTCAAATGAACATTTCTCCTTTTAAAATTGAGCAAAATATGAGAAAATGTTAAAAAGGAGTGAAAGAGCCAAGTACAAAGTGACATCTTTCAAATTAAGGAAATAATCTGGGGTTGATTTGAATGGGTTTTCATTTTTTTAATTGGATGATTTAAAGATTCCCATTTCTGTTCATCAAGCACTTTTTTTTCCTGATTTTTCCCGCATGGGGAGTAAATTAAAGGACTCCTCAGTTGTCCAGTTTTGCTCTACCCACGGCCAAAGCTTGGAAAGCAGTAAATGGAGCCTCTGGAATCCTCCCACCATGGCAGATATTGAGTTTTCATCTCATTACTGTGATGAATTTACCTCTCTGGATCCTACACAAAAGCTGCCACTGGGGCTCGTGCTGGTTTTCACATCCATCCTGGCATTTTGGTGGAGAAGCTCGAGATTTTTTTTTTTTTTCTGCCCTGCTGGGAAGTTTTTCCATCTCCTCCCTGGAGGTGGAGGAGTTCCTGATGGAGAGGTGTCAGCCGGCCGCCTCTCCCGTTGCAGGTTTTAAAGAAAATTCACTAAAATCTCATCCTTGTTGTCTTGAGATTGGTGATTTTCCCATCAAATACTCATTTTTTAGGGATAATTTCTGTTAGGCAGCCAGTACTGAAAATAGATCTCATTAAAAAAAAAAAATGGTTTGCCTTCTGTACTCTGGGCTCTGGAGTTTCACGTGGCAGCAAAATTTTGTAGGGGAAAGTAACTTACTGTAAAATTTTGTACAAATAGTTGAATGAAGCTGAAGATAATTTTCCTTAATAATTGGGGGTTTTGAAGCTGGGAAGTGTTATTGCATTATTGAAATAGAGCTGTAATGTTGGCAGAACTTCCAAGTCATTTTTGGAAGGTGGGGGATGGTGCCCAGAGAGGGAGATGCTCTGGGGATGCTGGAAGCTGCTGGTTTGGATGGATTTTAGGATGAAATGTTTTATCATGAGGGTGGGAAGGTCTTGGAGAGAAGCTGTGTCTGCCCCTGGATCTTTGGGAGGGCCCAAGGCTGGGTTGGATGGGGTTTGGGGCACCCTGGGACAGTGGGAGGTGTCACTGGATGGGACAAAATATTTAGTCTAAATAACAGAAAAAAAAAAAAAAGTAGCTGCTGGTTGAGGTGATCCGCTGAGAATTTTTTTTTGCTGGAATTTGGATTTGAGACATGGGATTTGTCCTTGGCTTTCCAATATCTGAATTCCAACCCAGCTCAGTTTGAGCCAGCATCACCTGTGCTGCTCAGGGGTGCTCCAGCATCCCCTCATCCACTCCTGCTCTGGAAAAACAAGGGAAAGAGGAAAAAATTGCAGTTCAGGTGTTTTCCAAGTGTCGCAGCACCATCCACATGAACTGACAGAGCTGTTTGTCACGAATTACAGAGCTTTGCAGCATTTTGGAGGATTGGCTGGGCAGAGGGTTTGCCCACCTTGGAGCTGTGAGGATTGCAGAGAGTCTTTAATTGGCAGCAGAGTTTGGGAAGAAAGGTTTGGAGGAGGGAAGGGAGAGGAAAAGTGGTAACTTGGGTTTGGTTTCACATCTCTGAGATCTTTGGGAAGGGAACAAATCAGGGATCTGAGGGGTTTGTGCCCAGGAGCTGGATCCCCATTTGGGGATCTGCACAAGCCTCCCACACTGCCTGCACTCTTTATTTTCACTCACATATTTTTCCAGCCTATTTGGGTTTTTTTTTTTTCCCCTTCTTATACTTTCTGGTCTTTAGTCTGCTCTGATGCAGGGCTCAGTCTCAATCTCCTCAGAATAGAGATAATAATGGACAAGTCATTCAGGCTCTCATGTGCCATTAATGATGAATTACACAGCCTGCACCAGGTCATCAACTGCTCACAATTGGCTTAGGAGCTCTGGAATCAATATTCACCAGCTGAGAATTGGATTCTGGATATGTATTAGCACCTCATTTGCTTGAGTCTTTTTGGTTGTTTTGAACTCACAGACGATTGCAGAGTCCTACAGGTTTATTGCTGGTTTATTTCTCGTATTTCTCCCTGACTTCTGAGGGTTTGTTCCTCATTTCTGAGGTGATGCATCATCACCTGCCACATCATTTCATTTTCAAATGTCTCTTAGGACATGATTTCCAGTTCCAACTTTTGCCTTTCAATTTGTTACAATGAAGGACAGATTGCCTCTGGATTTTTTTGTTTTGTTTTGTTTTAGAGAAGTAAGAATCTATTTGGTCATATTTTCCTACTCGCTTGGTTTTTACTGTCCCACTTTGTGTGGGTGAAAATTGAAAGGTGATCAAAAGTAAACAGGGCTTTTTCTCACTATTTCCATCCCTTTTCTTCTGTCCCCCTGAGTACAAATTCCAGACAGCTCTCATCTCCTAGGAGGGAGGAATTTTCCTTTAAAGCAATCCTTATGTAAGAGTAGTACTTATATCTCTCAGCTTTTTCTTTCACTTTATAGATTTAGCAGATGAATTTTGCTTGCAACTCTGACGAATTCTTAATCAGCTTCCCTATTTTTCCTCCTGCATGTTCCCAAGGCCAGCACTATCTTAAGCACTCCAAACAGGGCCAAAATATTCCCAGACCCATCCTGTAAAAAAATGCCTCTTTGGTCAGCGCCACTGAAACGATCCAAAGGACCTTTTTCTAGCCAGGTCACAAATTAAAACCTTGTCATTATCTCAGAGAACGTCGCTGCACCGGGAAATGTTGTAGAGGGGAGCTGGTTTCATCTCCCGATTTGAATTATTTTAATTATCATTCCTGAGATCTCGTGCCTTGGTCCGGTCCCCAACGGGCGCCTGTCAGGTTTCATTAGGATGTGGCGACTCTCCTTTGGTGGCTCAAACACATTTTCTGCGTGAGCCAGGCCCTGAGAATTCCCCAGGATGAAGTCAGGAGCTCCTCTCCGCACTGAACTGTTGAAAGGAGAGCTTGACCTAATTAGCAAAGGCTCCCGACGAGCAGCGGAGAAGGAGCTCCTGCGAAACAAAGCGCTCCACGCTTTTCACTGAGGTTCTTTCCTGACCTCTGCTGCTCCTCCTGGAGTTGTCTGCACCACGAATGGCTCTGGCATAGAAAATTTAACCAGTTGGATTAAATTCTCGGAGGGTGTGATGCCTTAAGATTTTTACGTTCTCTATTTTCATGCATCTGTATTCTTGTACTTCCCTAGTACAGCACTAAAACTACCGTTCTTTCGTCTTTAGACAAAACAATCCCTCTCTGAGCCTGAATCCAAGGACACCTCAGAGCCCCAAAATATGTAAACAACAGTGAGTTGGGGGGAGCAAGTTTGGGGTGGTTGACATCATCACCTGTAAAGATATTGGAGAATTAAGACCCAATATGTTAATAAGGCAGAACTTACAAAAGGTGAAGATCTCGTGACCCGGTGTCCATTTTTTGGGTGTAGCCTCAGGAGTAGGCTTTTTGCCTGCCCTAATGTACCAGTAGCCCTGTTAGGCCTGGATTAAAGTTGTGTATTCTCATTCTCTTAAGTTTGTCTGGCCTCTGTTTCGGATCAGCCTGATTGATAAGGCATCAGGTGAAGGGTGGTGTGGGGTGGAGGCTGAGCCTCGTGGGTGCTGCACCACAGGGTGATGTGAATTTGGGGATGGCACCTCTCCACCTTTCAATCTCAGCACTCGGGGCTTGAGTTGGGATGAACAACCCACAAACTACCCCAAAAAACACCTTTGGGACAGAATTCCTCTTATTTGAGGAGTCTGTATGAAATGAGGATGAATTCTGAATTTTCTGCCCTCCTCTCCAGGGGAGTTCTCTTTGTTTTCACACAGCACACACTGATGTTACAGAGCACAGCCTTCCCTTCATGGCTTTTCTTGATTTGCAGATTATTTCCTGTTGTTTTGTCTGGGTGGGTCTTTTTTTTTTTTTTTGTTTTCATGTGGGAAATCTGTAAAACAGTGCTGCAAGAATAAAACAGGCAAATGGATCTGTGTGGGTTTTATAGAGCTCCTTTCATGGGATCATAAAATTCCTTTCAAAATGATGAGTTAGATGCTGTTAGAATAGTAAATATGTAAATTCCTGAGTAATTTGCAAATGTCCTTGAGCCACTGAACCCGCTGCAATTGCTTGGCTCAATGGAATTGTTCGAGTTCTGACTCCAGATGACAGAAATGCCTTTCATCTTCCCACATTTAAAGGCTTTCCCTTTCGTGTCTCTTCAGATACAGACAATAAATAGGCTTAAAATATTATGGGGGCAGGAGGGGCAGCCAGAGAAATAAACACTGCTCACTTCTCCTTTTACTTTTGCGTTGTCAGGATGCTCAGTTCACCCTTTCTTTTTTTTTTTTTTTTTTTGGAAATCTCTTGGAGTTGAATGCTGTGGAAAACTCTCCAGCTTTCTCTGTGCTCTGTAGGCATGTGCAGGGTGCCAGGAGTGGGGTTAAACACACCCTGAACTCTCTGAATGTGTATTTCCACCATCACATCACCACTATTTTGGGTATAATCACACCAATTTGCCATTTTGAAATGGTATTCTTTAACTTTATCCTTTCAAACCCGTCCCTGGCCCGTGGCCCTGTCTGAAGGAGTTTTGTAAACTTGTTACCTGTCTTTGAGAAATCTTAATTTTTTTTCTTTTATCTGATTACACTGGGAAAAGTATTAATCAGGTTCTTGGAGACCTCTGCTGGTAATACCATCCTGTTAAGGGAGATGTTCTTGTTTCAAAACAGGGCAAATGCCCGTTAAAAAAAAAATCTGAACTCGTTCTATTGTTTAATGGGACTTTCTGAAAAGTATTGTTGGTGTTAGAATAGAATACATTAAGATATTAATAATGAGATTTTATATAGATAGGATTGTATATTGTAAATACTGTAGATAATGTAGAAATTAATTCTTAAGAAAGGCTCTTATGGTCTTCAAAAAAAGTGACAATTTTAGTGGAATTAGATTTGCATGTGGAGGCTGGCTAAACTTAAACCTTGTTTAAAAAAGCCACCAAACTGAGCAGAAATATGTGAAACACAATGGAAAAGATAATCTTGTGATGTCTGAAAACTGCCAGTGCCAGTTTTCACCAAATTCAACCAAAATGTCTCTCCAATAGCTGCTTCTGGACTTTCTAGGTTTATTCAGTGTAATCAATACAATTGCTGGGTCCAAAATTTTCTGCTCTGTGGCAATGCATGGAGATACGGCCATCAGCTAAGACAGGACTGAGAATTTGGGTCTGCAGTAGTGCCCACAGCCATGCAGAGTTTCTGGAATAACCTTAATTTCAGTGCAAAAATGGTTCTAAATTACAAGTTTTGAAGTCAGAAGCTGAATTTGAGAGCTTTGAAGCCCAAGTCGTACAGCCCCTGAGGAGGGAGATGTTTCTATTTGAAGGACCAGGGGTGCACCTTCTGCTTTGTTTTTGTAGGATGAGCAAGGTTTCTGAAGCCACCCTTTAAGAGTTTTTACTATAAATAAAATAAAAGCACCTCTGATCTTGCCCGTGCCACCTTCAGAAAGCAGAAGTGGACTCGAGGAAGATCAGTAACCTTTAGCAGTTGGTGATTGTGTTATCAGCCCAGCTCTTGGAGGTGCTGCTGAGGGCAGGAGCTGCTGCTCCCTGGCACCAGGCTGCACTCCCTGCTTGCCTTGCAGCCCAGCCCAGCTGGCTCCAGCGCATCGGGGACGTGCGAGTGGCCATGGAGGAGCGCGTGGCCTGGGAGTGCCGCGCCAGCGGCCGCCCCAAACCCTCCTACCGCTGGCTGAAGGACGGGGAGCCGCTGCTGCCGCAGGTAGGAACTGCTGGGACCCCCTGGGAACGAGGGGAGGGAGCTCTGGGGGTGTGTTATGGGGCTGAGTTGATCCGTTTTGGGGTGGGGAGGGTGGAGGTGCTCTGAATGGTTTGGGTTGGAAGGTTCCTTCAGGATCATCTCGTTCCACCCCTGACAGCTCCCACTGTCCCAGGCTGCTCTGATGCCTTAGGATTTTTAGTTTCTCTATTTTCATGGATCTGTATTTTTGTACTTCTCTAGCACAACACTAAAAACTACCGTTCTCCCATCTTTAGACAAAACAATCCCTCTCTGAGCTGAATCCAAGGACACCTCAGAGCCCCAAAATATGGAAATAACAGCGAGTTTGGGGGGGAGCAAGTTTAGAGTAATTGACATCATCACCTAAAAAGATCATTAGAGAATTAAGACCCAATATGTGAATAAGGCAGAACTTACAAAAGGTGAAGATCTCATGACTCGGTGTCCATTTTGGGTGTAGCCTCAGGAGGAGGCTTTGTCTGCCCTAATGTACCAGGGGGGCTGTTAGGCTTGGATTAAATTTGTCTGTTCTCATTCTCTTAACTTTGTCTGGCCTCTGTTTCAGATTAGCCTGATTGATAAAGCATCAGCTCCAAACCCCAATGTTCAGCCTGGCCTTGGGCACTGTCAGGGGTCCAGGGACAGCCACAGCTGCTCTGGGCACCCTGTGCCAGGGTCCCCCACCCTCACAGTAAATTCCCCAATCCCTTCCCATTCCACCTCCCTGCAGCTCCAGGGACGGGCAGGACACGCAGCAGCTCTGCCTTCCCAAAATCAAGGACCCACAACACAAACCTAAGGCTGGAAAGGAGGAGGAGGAATGGCTGAATGGGGTTGTGGACCCTGTCACCAGAAAATGATAAATTAACCAGAATTAGTTATTTTAATTTAGGATATTCAGATGAAGTCTGAACAAGTCCCTCCTGAGGGTCAGCACCCAGTCCATGACCCCTCCTTGTCACCACAAACCCAACCAAGGCACCAGAGCTCTGCTTTCACAGTAGCCAGCACTTGTTCCCCTTCACTCACCACGAAAGAACACGGCAGCCAGATTTGATCAAACCCTGATCAAAATTGCACAAACATTAAATTTCCACCCTAAGGCCAAGTAGAAAACCAATAGCTCTTTATTTTAGAATTTTTTTTTTAAATGTCAGACTCCCGGGGAGGGAGGGAACACTTTGCTGTACTTATTAGAATTGATACCACGAGCTCCATATCCTTAGGCTGACAAATGATAGCCTGGTTTCCCATTCCCCACGCTGATTCTGGGTGCTTCACGCTGGTCATTGGCAGATGGGCTTGTTCTCAAATCACGTTAGGGGCTGATAGGAAGCAAAGGATCATTAAATTATTAACATCTACGTTGTTTTCAGTAAACTGCCGAGGATTTTAAGTGTTTCTGTCTGCGCTGGCTTTGCCATATGTACTCAAAATGGCCTCAAGCTGTGCCAGGGGAGGCTCAGGCTGGACACCAGGAGGAATTTCTGCGTGGAAAGGGTGGTCAGGGATTGGAAGGGACTGCCCAGGGAGATTTGGAGTCCCCATCCCTGGAGGCGTTCAAGAAACACCTGTTTGTGCCACAGTTTAGGTGATGTGGTGGTGTTTGGGCAAAGGTTGGACTCGATAATCCTGGAGGTCTTTTCCAGCCTTAATGACTCTGTGATTCCATGGAAATTTCATTGTCTGGAATGTTTTTGAGGACGGGGCTGGCTGTGATGTGCCACTGTGGAACAAAAGCACATTTCTTGCTTCAAGCTTATCTGCTTGAAAGGGATATTAATCTAAATGCTTTGGGTATTAAATCAATGAGGGGTCAAGGGAAAGCCCTCCCATTTAAATTGCATTTACCAGCTCCTCTATTGGTTTTATTGTTTAGTTTCTAAGCTGACATCAATTTGGGTGGCAGACAAATAAATTGGAGCATGCAAATTCATCCTGTTGCCACTACTTTGTTTTGTCCACCTCGCTGTAAAATACAACCCAGCAGCCTCTGGGTTCCTGTTCTGAGGAGGCATCTGGTGGTTTATTGATAAATTTGTGTGGCTGTTCCTCCAGGGCAGGCTGCAGCTGGAGCAGGGCTCTCTCACCATCCCCAACGTGAGTCTGTCGGATGCTGGGATGTACCAGTGCGTGGCGGAGAACAGGCACGGAGTCATCTTCACCAGCGCCGAGCTCAGCGTCATGGGTGAGTGCCTTCCCTCGCCTTCCCTCGCCTTCCCTCGCCTTCCCTCGCCTTCCCTCGCCTTCCCTCGCCTTCCCTCGCCTTCCCTCGCCTTCCCTCGCCTTCCCTCGCCTTGCCAAACCTCAGCAATCCTTGCCCCAGCTGCTTCTGCCTGGTTCCAGAAGCTGAAGCAGAAGTGCTGTTGGTTATTTTTGACAATTTGGTGTTTGTGAAGGGGTCAGATGGAAATTTGAGGATGTGGGGAGCAGAGAGCAGATGGTTTTTACTCCATCCTGTATTCCCACATCCCTCCGGGTGACTGAGCATGGAGAGCTGGCAAGGGCATTCACTCTCCTGCTATAAACAGTTAAATCTGTCATAAACAGGTTAAATCTGTTTATGGAGAAATCTGAGCATTTGGGACCATAAACCCTGAGTCCTGAGCTGCAGAGGGGATCCTGCAGAGGACAAACCTCCTGTCTGGACAGCCCTATCACCAATCTGATGGCAACCAGAGCACTTCCATCCTAAAAAATATCAGCTTCTACCCCCAGTTCTGTGCCCACCTGCTCTGCTCCTCCCAGTTAATCTCTGTTTATGCTCCTGGGAATCCAGTGGGGAAATACCCGAGGGGAGGGAGCAGAGATTGCAGAGATCTTCTCAATGGCCACCAACTGAAACCCTGGAAATAACACTTCAATAAAGAAAATATTTGCTGTGATGTCAGTGGGATGCCAGAACAGCTTGTCCAGAGATGTTTTGGAGGCCCCCTGTCCCTGGAGATCCCCAACATCCCCTGGCCATGGCCCTGGGCAGCTCCTGTAGCTGCTCCTGGATGAGCAGGGTGGGGTGGGACCATCCCAGAGGTCCCAAACCTTGTTCTTGTAGGAATGGCAGGCCTGGAGAATGCAGTGTCAGCACAGGGATGGAGTTTCAGAGGGTTAAATACAATTCCTGATTAGAAAATAGTGGTTTAGTTGTTCCCAAACCCAGGGTTCATTGGCACCATTCCCTGAGTTCTCCTGAAGAACAAAGCACGAGGTTTTTTTCCAGCTGTGGGATTTTCAGTTATTGGTCATTTTTTATCATTAGCCTGCATAGAAAAAAAATTCATTTGAAGTATTGTCTGTGTTGCTGCTGGAGAAAGGTACAATAATGCTCAATAAATTAGACTTCACAATGCTGAGATTTATTGGACGTGAAAGAAATCGAAATAAACTCACTGATGCTTTTCCTGTCTATTTAAAGCCTGGTAAAAATGGACCTTTGGGAAGGATGGAGGTGTTTTCAGAAGAGAGAGGTTTAGCCCTTGTTGGTGGGGACTCCCAGTGTGTCCCTGCACCCTGCAGCTCCTTGTGCCCACAAAAAAAACCCAAAAATTTTGGAGAGTCTGGTCTGAAAAACCTGTCAGGGACCATTTATTTGGCCAACTTCTCACTGGGGCTCTGCAGCCCTGTTTGTGTCACAGGAAAAGCACCCGAGTGGTGCCCTGCAGATCAGTTCTGTGCCTCTGTGATTTAACGTGGCACAGTTTGAAAGGAAAGCAGCAGGTTTGCCTCTTCTCTGCAGTTTCAAAGGAGGGCAACACTGTGAGCCCTCCCTGGGAAACTGGAGCTTTTAACCAGCTCTGAGTGCTCAAATGGTTATTTTAAAAGGTCCTGAAGTTAAGCACTTGCTACTAGTGGTGTTTAATCATCTCAAGTGAGACTTACAGCAAAATTAAGTGAAAGAGAGAAATGGAAAATTACAGACCGAGCTTTTCTCAGGGTGATTCTTCTCAATTATTGTTGCCAATTATCTTGCCTGGAGTCTTTAAAGGAAAGCAGAATCCTGTGGTGCTGGACATTTTAAAATACATATTTCTAGATGCAGGCTTGTCTTGCAGAGTTTCCAGGCTAAATGTTGAAAAAACAATTTGAAAAAAACAAAGGGTAGGCCTAGAGTGGGAAAAAAAGGTCATTAAAATCCCCATTTGATAAACAAAAGTGAATAAATTGGATTAATTGCTCCTGAAGTGGCACAGGGAAGTTGTGGCAGTGCTGAGAAATGAGCCCAGAGTTTCTAAATGTCAAATGATGATGATTTGAACGTCACAGAATAAAACCCACAGTGAGCAGCTCCTCTGTCTCACACAGGAGCAGGAAAACGTAGCAAATGACTCAAAAAACTGTCTAAACTGTTCATTACAGGGATGGAAGTAACAGGGTTATTCAAAAAATCTCTTTTGTTCATAAGTTTAGGACAATCATCTGAGAAATTATTTCAGAAATGAGAATGTATTAATAATGATATAAATCATGCATTTGGTTCTGAGTGTGTTGGGGGAAGATGTCCTCAGGATGTCTCCTTTAATTCTGGGGTGTTTTACAAAGCCACTGCTGGTTTCAGGGCTCTTTTGCAGCATTTAATATCCCACCTGTGTTTCTGAGTGCCAAAATGAAACCCTGCTCGTGATCAGACCTGGAAAATAAAGAGATCACTGAACTCTGACTCAGGAACTTGGAGCACTATTGGGTCATAAAGCACATCCCATTTTCAGGGTGGGATTTATGCTTTATTCACCTCTCTGGCAGCAGGAAGGGTACCCAACAGAACTGAGGCACATGAGGTGCCCCGAGGAAAGAGAATTTGCTGGGGTTTGTGTCCAGCTGCTGCAGGGGAGCTTTGGATCCTGTCATGGAGCACTGAAGGGATGCAGAGAACGGGCATCTCAACCCTCATATCACTGGGGGAGCAATGAGTGAGCCAGGGATAGTGCTGAGAGCTGGAGGGATGCAGGGATGGAGCAGAGATGGGGCAGGAGGATGCAGGGATGGGGCAGGGATGGGGCAGGGATGGAGCAGGAGGGATGCTGCGATGGAGCAGGAGGGATGCTGGGATGGAGCAGGGATGGAGCTGGGATGGAGCAGGAGGATGTAGGGATGGAGCAGGGATGGAACAGGGATGGAGCTGGAGGATGCAGGGATGGAGCAGGGATGGAGCAGGAGCAGCAGGGAAGAAGCAGGAGCAGGGATGGAGCAGGAGGATGCAGGGATGGAGCAGGGATGGAGCAGGAGGATGCAGGGATGGAGCAGGGATGGAGCAGGAGGATGCAGGGATGGAGCAGGGATGGAGCAGGAGGATGCAGGGATGGAGCAGGGATGGAGCAGGAGGATGCAGGGATGGAGCAGGGATGGAGCAGGAGGATGCAGGGATGGAGCAGGGATGGAGCAGGAGGATGCAGGGATGGAGCAGGGATGGAGCAGGAGGATGCAGGGATGGAGCAGGGATGGAGCAGGAGGATGCAGGGATGGAGCAGGGATGGAGCAGGAGGATGCAGGGATGGAGCAGGGATGGAGCAGGAGGATGCAGGGATGGAGCAGGGATGGAGCAGGAGGATGCAGGGATGGAGCAGGGATGGAGCAGGAGGATGCAGGGATGGAGCAGAGATGCAGAGATGGAGCAGGGATGAAGCAGGAGCAGGGATGAAGCAGGAGCAGGGATGGAGCAGGGGGATGCAGGGATGGAGCAGGGATGGAGAGTCTGCTCCGACACAGAGCAAAGCTCCCATCAGCAAGATTTGTTCCAAAACCCCTTAAGCCACCTCACCTGTTTGCTTCGAGCTTCCTATATTTAAAAAAAAATAATAATTGTCCTGCTTGATATCAGCAAAACCTCCTGGCTGTCTTGGGGGATTTCAGTGCCAGAGTCAGCCTGGAGGCACTGCCCCAGAGCCCCGCCTGTCACAGGTCCCAGCACACGGATCATACAAACCTTTGGGGTGGGAGCCAGGGCATCTCCGGGTTCCCTGGGCTGCAGATCAGCTGGGGGTCACCTCGATGAGGATCTGAGTGTCTGTCAGAGCACAGCAGTGTGCCCTGGGGGCAGGAGAAGAGATGATTCCACAGCTCTTTGTGCCCTGGAGCAAACAAGTCTTGCTGTGTTTTGCTCGGCTCAGGACCTGGCCCTGTCAGCGTCTCCCACCTTCCTAGAATTAAAATAAATAACCCAGTTTATGCAGTAATTAGGAATAGTAGGCGTTAAAATGTCAACCTTTCTGGAAATATGAACATTTCCTTGATTAATTATATGGGTTCTGTGTCTGTGACAATTTTCCTGCCTGATAAAGTGATGATGATGACAGAGAAAAAGGAAATACTTTGCACTCCTCATGCACGAGTGGTTCTAGGGGTGCTGCCCCAGTAGGATGTGCCTGATGGGGTTACTGGTTTCTCAGGTTTTTAGCTGCACATACACTTTTAAACAAATCAAGTATTTTTTGTAGTGAAATACAAAATCCACCCCATCCACACACGCACACAAAGTCCAATCATTCAGAAACTGCAGGTGAGAAACAGCCCTGGAATTCTGTAATGTTCAAAAGAGTCTGACTTTATTTTTTCCAGAGGGAATTCTGACCTGGTTTGTGTTGACTTTGCTTTCAGCCATCGGTCCAGACTTTTCCAAAACTCTCCTGAAGAAGTTGACTCTGGTGAAAGTGGGAGGTGAAGTCATCATCGAGTGCAAACCGAAAGCCTCCCCCAGACCTACTTATTCTTGGAAGAAAGGAAAAGACATCCTGAGAGAGAACGACAGGTAATGTCTGAAAATCACCATTTCTGTCATTAACTAACCCTGGGACTTCCAGCAATCAGAGCTAAATTTGTCATTAATAACTCCACAAAATTGACTTGCAAATACGTGGGGAAACAGCCACTGTTCAATCCCAGGGAGCTGGGGCTGGGATTCCTGTTCTCACTGTGGGATGTGCCCACCTCTCTGTGTGCTATTAAAGCATCCCTGCCAAGAAGCTGATAAAGATGCACTCCAAAAAACACAATATTTTGCCTCTGCAGTGCTCTAAATAGCCATTGTTTTTTTTTTAAAAAATAAATTCCTAGGAGATAAAAGCCTCCACTGCAAATTGCACGGCTCTGGTACATTACTCAGTGTCCTGCAGACTGGAATTATTTGGGGTCAATAATTAATTTGGCATTTCTAGCACCTGACTTGGAGGTGGCTTTCTCAGACTGGTCAAGTAATTTTTAATTTTTTTTTTTTTCATTCCAAAGCCAACCATTCAAATGCTCATGTGTGGTGTTGATTTGTTGGTGGCTCTGTAGAGGTGTGGCTGTGTCACCTGCAGTCCCAGGTGGAGATAAAAGCAACATTCCTGTGCCAGGACTGGCTCTGAATGCTTCAGAGTTTCTCCTGGGATTTTGTGGTTCCTCAACCAGTGTGTGATGTTAAATTCCTTGCTGAGGACCCTGTGCATGGCATTTGCTGCTGGGACTCCAACTCTGGAGGCTCCTGCTGTCCAGGAGGCAAAGCAGAGGGTTTTGTTCAATATTCAATAGCAGAGATTACCACGGTGAAAGAAAAAAAAGAGCTTTATGGGTTTAGGTTTCACATTCTTCTCTGGAGGCTGAGGTAGTGTGTGCTGCACCTGTAATGAATGCCATGGCCTGGGGGCATCTCTTACTGGTGGCTGAGAGCTGTGCAATTGTGTTATTAGAAATTCTGCCCTGGGGTACAATTATATTATTGCACTCATTAAAGGCACTTCATCTCCATAATAATGGAAATCCTGCCTCGGAGGCCTGGCTGAGCCAAAATGATGTGGGGAGCCTGACTCCAGAAGGTAAATTTTGTATAGGAACAGCTCTAGCACGGCTACAGACGTGTTGCAAATGCTGTTTGGAAACAAAGAATGTGTAGGGAAAGCACAGAGATCGTTTGCCATCCTTGATATTCCCTTCACATTCCAAAATGAAATGACACTCTGTGGGAAAGGTCTTCAGTCCGTAAATTCTGCTCCTCACGGGGTCACTGGGGATGTAGGAGCAGGTGAGACAGGATTAAAGTGTCCCTGCTCCTAGAAAAGCCTTTCTGGCAGGAATGGCCCCAAGGTGGGCATCCCAAAAAACCCAGAGGGGCTGTCCCGTGGCTGTGGGATCAGTGGGGTTTCACATCAGGACTGAGGTGGTCCTGTCATCTCTGGCACCAAACTGGGTCGTTTTGTCCTTTCTTTTTAATTTTACAGCATCCCAATGAAATTGCTCATGGGATAGCTCAAGGGATGTATTTGCTGTTGGTTTGGGATGATTTTGCTGGACATGATCCTGAATTATGGACTGTAGGGGGACCTGTCTGATCAGGGGGGTTGGATGTGGTGACCTCCAGCGATCCTTCTTTCTGGAGAGAAGGTGAGGATTGAGACTGGGAAGGAGCAGTGATGGGGCTCAGGACTGTTCACCCCTCCCTCAACAAAATCCCAGCCAGAGCTCCCCGAAATCCCAGCCAGAGCTCCCCGAAATCCCAGCCAGAGCTCCCCAAAATCCCAGCCAGAGCTCGCCGAAATCCCAGCCTGCTCAGGAGGAAGGACAGCGGGCAGTGGAGCTGGGAAGCCTCTTGGATCTGGTAATACCCAGCTGTGTCTCCAGGGTTATTGATCTGGCAGGGAATGGTAATTTGCTCATAAAGATCCAATGTGGGTGTTGCAGCTGCTTTGGAAGGAGCTGAGGTCCTGCCCCTCCTGTCCTTGGTCCCCTGGCTGGCACGGAGCCACTGGGAATCACCAACAGCAGAATCTTTTCTTCAGGAGCTGGAATGATTCTGGACAAGGAAAAGCAGAAAGCTCTCACCTCATTTTGTTGTTTTCTGCACTTCAGAGCTGCTCAGTAAGTCTTGTATCCCTGAAAGAGTTCAGCCGTGGTTTTCTCGAGAGTTCACATCCTAAGGGGCTCCTCACAAAGGTTTGTCCATTTATGGACCCCCTCATTTCAATATTATTTTAGTAACAGGAATTTTAACATCTTCACATTGATGCTACATCATTTTGAGGAGGAAACATGGTAAAATTGAACAAGAAAAGTTGCTCTCCCATTCCTTCAACATGTCTCGAGTTTAAAAAGTTGTATAAATTCCAATTCTTTATTTGCTGCCTCAAACTTCCTAATTAGTGCTTAATTACCTTAAACAGCCAGAAAGAAAATGGCAAGAGGACAGACAGCACATCTTTTTCCCAGGCTGGTGCCAGGGTACAAACCATGGTGATATTTTTATCCTGATTACTTCAGAGCTGAATTGCCAGCAGTGTCTTTTGGACACACAGTGACACTTCAGCAGAAAAGAAAACCTCAAAGGATGCTTCCCATCATTGCTTGGCATTAATTGTGTTGACTCTTTGTATTTTTTTTTTTACATAAAGCACCTGTGCAATTTCTTGAAGGCAGACAGGTAACCAAACCATCAATAACTTGTCGGGTTTTCATTACATCCTGCCTGGGCGAAATGAAAAATGACACCCTGCAAATGGCTTTCTGAAGTTTGAACCCACAGTGCAGCATTCATCTTACTTTGCAAAGGCAGTGGCAGAAGATGGCTCTACTTCATTGCAACATCTGAAATAACTGACTTGTCCACTCACTTTAACCAGATTTCTGCAGAAAGAGAGTAAAATGAACCAGGAAAGAGCAGGATTTGGAGGGCAGAAGTCTTGGAAAGCTGTTGTCCGTGATGGCCTTCTGTTCATGGGCTGTTGGTTTGTTTATAGATGCTGCTTTTGGCTCTGTTCTGGAAGGCCAAGGCCGGGCTGGAATGGGGCTGGGAGCACCCAGGGACAATGGGAGATGTTCCTGCCATGGATGGGGTGATTGGATGAGCTTTAGGGTCCCTCCCAACCCAAACCATCCTGGCATTCTGTGGTCACTCCATGGTTTAGCTCTGAAAGATTTGTCCAGCCCTGGTGGAGCCCCATCCCTGGAGGATTAAAAAGATGTGGCCCTTGGGGACATGGGGCAGTGGTGGCCTTGGCAGTGGTGAGCAGCTGGATTGATGTTCTCAGATGGATTTACAGGCCAGAATGATGTTATGATTCTATAAATGTTTGGAGCTAAAAGTTACCTAAGAATGGTTTGAGATTTGTGTACAACCCAGGCTCGGTGCTGGTTTCTTTTGTGTGCATCAACAATTGTGCTGATCCCTAAAATGTCCCTTTCTTTCAGCAGCTCCTGCAGAAGCAGCAAATTATTCCATTTCCAGCCACAAACTGCTGCTGGATGCCCTGAGGAGCTCAATCCCAGCCCCTAGTGTGTTCCAGCTGGGTTTCCTGCAGTGAGGCTCCTCCTCACACAGTGGCACAGCCTTTGGAACCCCAGCACCCCATTCCTGCTCCCCGCAGGCTCTGTGCAGCATGGGGCTGCTAGAATGGTCAGTGGGACATCCCTGATCCTGTGGGGCTGCTGAAATGGTCAGTGGGACATCCCTGATCCCCTGTGGCTGCTGCAATGGTCAGTGGGACATCCCTGATCCTTTGGGGCTGCTGGAATGGTCAGTGGGACATCCCTGATCCCGTGGGGCTGCTGGAATGGTCAGTGGGACATCCCTGATCCTGTGGGGCTGCTGGAATGGTCAGTGGGACATCCCTGATCCCGTGGGGCTGCTGGAATGGTCAGTGGGACATCCCTGATCCTTTGGGGCTGCTGGAATGGTCAGTGGGACATCCCCACTCCTGTGGGGTTTCTGGAGCCTCATGTGTGACCAAACCCACAGTGCTGCAGTGCCCCTAGGTGTCAGGAGGAATTATCAGGATCACCTTGCTGCTCGTGTGTGAATTTTAAAGGCAGAATATAGCTTTGTTTAAAGGCAATATTATAATTTAGCTTTATTTAAAGGACTTTGGCTTTGGCCTCAGGGTGTTTTAGGGGAGATGAATGATGTGAGCAGAAATCTCTGAGCTGGTTTGTGCAGCACAAAGGTTGGAGTCACACCTGGGGACAGCATCCCAGAGCCACAGGAATTGTTCCCTGTGCTCATCCCCTTTCTTCAGGGATGAGCAGACACTCATCAGCAGCGTCCCTGATTTGGGGGATCTGTGCTCTGAGCAGTAAAACCGTGAGGATTTATCAACATCACTGTTTGTTTACCCAGAATAGCCCCATGGCCAGTTCCACATCCATGAGGTCATTTTAATATCCCACTCTGCCTCATGGCATGGCAAGCGTTATTTAAAGGCAATAAACTGCTACAAAGACGTGTGATAGAAACAGAAATAATCCCCTTGCAGAGGGGGAAGGATCCCGAGCTCTGTCCCAGAGGGATCCGACCTCTGGAATGCAGCGAGACACATCCTGCGCTGACATCCTGCAAAGAAGGATGAAGACATCCTTAAAGCAATGATCCTTTTTTTAGTCGAGGTCTCTCAGGTTTTCATGATTATTAAATTCATCTCCAGGTGCTGGATACAGTCACAGATTTTTTCTCCCTCAGTAAAGCTGCTCCAGGAGGAGCTGATCCCTGTCTGCAGTGTCACCATCGTGGTGAGCACATCCTGCGCCCTGCTTTCCAAAAAAATGCCCGTGGTCAGGGCCCCAAATGCAATTTGGGATTAATGTCTGCTGCCTGCTTGTCCTCTAGCTGAAGAAAACCGTGGTAATGATTTTAGTAAGTCTGTAGCAGTTTGAAGGAAAAGAATTATTATCAACTGTTTCTTCTCTCGGGTGTTTTTATGATTAGGAACAAGAAGGTAATGATTTTACAGTTAGGGCCATAGTTTGAGATGCACTTTTAGGATCCAAGGAAATCATTACATGGCTAAAGGGGAAAAAGGATTCCTAATGAACGTTTTAGCCTCGGTGGTATTTTTGGTGGTTATTCCAACATCGTTTTTAAGTGATGTAAATGTGTTCTTGGATCTCACAAATCTGTTAATGTCCATTACAAGCAGAGTGCGTAATTTCTCTTTGTACTCTGGGCATTTTTTGTTGAAACCAGAGGGGAGGATGTGTTATCTTTGAAAGACTTGTGCCTTTGGGCTTGAATTCGGGTGGTATCAGCTGGAACAAATAAGCTGAGAATGCATTTGCTGCCTCTGCTGTGATCTCACGAACGCTCCCAGAAACGGTTTGTGTCAGCAGCTGAGGCACTGAAAACCTGGTGTGGGTTTTTTGTTTTGTTTTTTTTTTCTCATCAGAGAGTAATTTTGATGTGCTCCAGTGGCGTTCCTTTGATGGCTGTGTTGTACAAACCTCGCTGGTGTTTGCTGTAGGCTGAGGGGGTGGTTTGTCCTCGTCGGGATGGAGCTGTTGATGCTGCACTCCCAACACCATTCCTTGCATTTCCAGCCCCTCTCCATAGTCTGGAAGTCACTGAATTTCCATGCCTCGGGCTGTAGGCAGTGCCCTGGAAGAGTGAGCACGGCAAACACTTGACTGAGCATGAGATGGAGTGGAAGCAGGAGCAGATCCCCAGCACCGGCTGCTCCCGCTCGGGATTTTCCTTATTTCGGAGGGTGTGAGTGGAGAGCTGTGGCTCTGGTGGCTGATGGTGCAGAAAGGGAGCTTTTAGCCTCTCGTGAGGTGGTTTTCAGTGTGCTCTGCCCCATGAAGAGCTGCTCCATGTCCTGATCCCTCTGTTTGGAGCTGGAGCATCCCTGTCCCTCGCGGTGCCATCGCAGCGTTCATCGTTTGCAGCAAACAGACAGCTTGGTCTGTGAAATGAACTGCCAGGTGGGAGGGCTGTGTCAAAAGGGTCTTTTCCATGGAGAATGGGCTTCATTTCCCACTAAAATAATGGGAAATTGGCTCTTTACACCCTCAGACCCCTCTGGACTCGTAGAATCTTCCCGGATCAAATTGTCACTGCCTCGTGTCTCAGCAATGAAAGCTGCAAAAACAAAGCTTTCCTTTGCTTTACTCAAATCTGCTTCCTCAAATATTTATTTTCATGACATGGGCCTTCTGACTGTATTTATTTTAATTTTGTGTGTAGTAAAAAAAGAGTGGTTTGTGAGACAAGGCAGGAAAGGTTTCTATTATTTGAAATTCACCACGGCCCCCTCGCTCCCTTCGGGGTCCCTCGCAGGGCTTGTGTTTGCTTTTCATTTGTTCCCTCCCGTTATCAGCATCCCTTAAGAAAGAGATTTTCTCTCAGAGAACAGCGAACTGTCCTTCTGAGATAACCCGGGGATGTTTTTGTATTTGAATTATAACTCCAGGCATCTCTGAGCAATCTCCATGAAGTCTGTAATAGCTGTGAGTGCTCCCTTCCCTTCCTGCTGCCTCTCTGCTCCATCAGGACGAGCTTCTGTCACTTCCACACTCGTCTTACAAACATCTTACAGAGCAAAGGGAGGATGGTGACAAAGCACAGCTTTTGTGTTTGTAGATATTAATAATGGCTGGGTGCAGCGTTATTGCTGTGGACTGCTCCGTCACTGCAGATAAACAGTGGGGGAAGAAGAAAATTGTGGGAAAACTCAGGATGCCAGAACCGTGGCTGGTTTGAGCTGAGGGTGAGTTCAGTGGTGCTGTGCTGTTTGATGGCTCCAAAGGGTGTATTCTCATGAATAGTTATCTGAGCAAAATATGTTCAATTTTTTTTTTCTTTCTCTTTAGAATATTATTTACAGGTTTTTATGATAAAAGAGGGAGAGTGACTTTTTCCATGGACAGGTGGTGCCAGGACGGGGAGGAATGGTCACTGCCAGAGGGAAGTGGGAGATTTCCACCGGACTCAGTGCGACAGGACTTTACCTCAGTTTATTTTGAGCAAATACAGTTCTCACCTGAAAATTAATTACGGGGTGTTTGCTGCTAAGAGGCCTGTCAGCTGCCATGGATAAGGCAGCACTTATCTCCTGCTGCCTTCACCAAGAGAGAGAGAGAGAGAGATGGGCACGGAATTAAATGGGCTTCGACGGAGCCTCTAAATGATCTTGGGCTTCTCTGTGACCCGTGAAAAGACAGGTCCTTGCAGGCAAATAAACCCTGGAGCAGCTCTGGGGGCCGTGTGAGGCACAGCTGCCAGGGCAGGGCGGTGCAAGGGTGCAGGAGAGTGCAGAGCAGGAGTTTGGATGGAGGATCAGAGGGGGAACTCATCCTGCCTTTCCCTGGGTTTATCCTGGCAGCCCCAGAATGGACCCGGATTGCCCCATCCCTGCTCAGGTGTGGTGATGTCCCACTCTGGGGGTGCTGGGGACACCATCCCTTTTTCCCCCATTTTCAGAAACGTCTGGAGAGACAGGAGGAGGGTGCAGCCCCTGCCTGGAGAGGGGGGAGAGATTTAGGAGATGCTGAGGGGGTTTGGGCTGGTTTGGATGAAGGGTGGAGATCCCAGAGACAGGACAGGTGCTGGCTGGGTTTAGGATAAGGGCTCTCTGCTCCCTGTGCCCCATCAGAGCTGTGGGGTGGAGCCCCAGCACTTTGGCTTTGGCCTTGGGGTGTTTTAGGGGAGGTGAATGTCGTGAGCAGACAGTTCTGAGCTGGTTTGTGCAGCACAAAGGTTGGAGTCACACCTGGGGACAGCATCCCAGAGCCACAGGAATTGTTCCCTGTGCTCATCCCCTTTCTTCAGGGATGAGCAGACACTCATCAGCAGCGTCCCTGATTTGGGGGATCTGTGCTCTGAGCAGTAAAACCGTGAGGATTTATCAACATCACTGTTTGTTTACCCAGAATAGCCCCATGGCCAGTTCCACATCCATGAGGTCATTTTAATATCCCACTCTGCCTCATGGCATGGCAAGCGTTATTTAAAGGCAATAAACTGCTACAAAGACACGTGATAGAAACAGAAATAATTCGATAAATAATGCAGTTGGAGTTGGGACATGAGGCAAAGTTGCTGTTGGGCTAAAAATCGCTCTGGATATTCCTGCCTGGAAACTCTGGGAAAAGAGAGAACAAATGCAGGGCTGCCTGGTTCTCCTTCCTTCCCTTCCTCCAGCTCCCCTCCCAAACAGGGCAGGAGCACGAACAATGGGCCATCCATCATGTCAGCTGCAATACACTGCTCCTCACAGGTACATTTCACCCAAATCCTCTCTCCAGGACGGATTATCTGTGAGCACAACTCTGGCACCAGTGTCTCTTTTCAATAGGCACGTCAACGCTGCCACAAAGGCCGGACATGAAGGGATCAGTGGTGGTTTTATCTCAAATTGCACTCAGTGTGTGTTTCTTCCAGCTGGCATTCATTTAAATGCTCGCTCTAAGACATCTTTTCTCCCCGTAATAGAAAAAGGATGGGACATCCTAAGCATTGTTTCGTGGGGGGAAAAATTATTTAAAATATTCACTTGGCTAAGCATGAAATATTTCGGCTGCGTGTGTTTAATCAAGAGTGAAAGCAAGGGTAGTTATGCTTGTATTTCATAAATTAAAATGCTAAAATGATTAGATAAGGAAACAAAATACCGCGTTTCATTGCAGCAGTGCTAATGAAACCATTGAGAGGGGTGGGGGGAGAAAAAGGAAAGTCACTTTGTAATTCTGAGCTCCAGAGAAACAGGGGGCTGCAGTGTGTGGATGCATGTTACTGCATCCATGTTCATCTAGATCATACACGTTCCTGCATCCATGTTCATCCAGATCAAACATGTTGTTGCATCCATGTTCATCCACATCATGCATGTTCCTGCATCCATGTCCCATCAGATAAGACATATTACTGCGTCCATGTTCACCCAGATCATACGTGTTCCTGCATCCACATTCCATCAGATCCCACAGTTTCTCCATCCATGTCCCACCCAGACCCCTCAGTTCCTGATCCCATCAATCCCAGGTGGAATCCCCTTCCCCTGGCACTGCCCCTCCCTGTCCTGTCCCAGGAGCTGTGTGGGAGATCTGTCCCTGCACCTTTGGGGTGCTGTGAATGCTCAGCAGCTCCTTCTCCTCGCTGCTGCAGTGGCACCATGGGATGGCCATTGAGGAGGGGGGTTTGGAGCATTTTTAAAGGTCCTTCGTCCCCAGAAGAGTTTTGATCAAAGCACTGACAAGGTCAGCTCTTCAGCTCAGGAACCAAGCAATGCTTTTAGCTCCTAATTTCAGACCTGTCTGTGCTCTCTGTGGACCCGAAATCTGCAGCTGACAGCACAGACCCCCAGATTCCCTCTCACAAACGCTTTGTTTCAAATAGATGACCTTTCTTTCTCTAAGGATGTTAAACCATCTTAAATTGCCTTTCTTCTTTTCCCTTCCAGTGGATATTTTTATCTTCTTTGATTTTTCCCTGATATTAGCAGTGACCATGAGCCAGGTTGGCAGCAGAGCACTTCATTAACCTGTGCAAGAAGAGATTCATATTTTTATTTATTGTTACCACTGCTGTTAGTGGAGCCAGGGAGCCCAGAGCATTTAACAGCGAGTCAGTAGCTCCTTTTTTGAGTTTGTAGTGGTTTAAAGAGATGCACACTCAGCAACCAGCACTTCGTTCTGATGTGTGTCTGTGTTTATGGGAAATGTGGTTTATTTTTATGTCTTCCCAGGCATCTGGTTAGAAAGCATTTTGAGGGTGTATTTCAGAGGGGAAAGCACACTGAGCAGAGCTTCATTGCATTGAACTTTGTGTCTTGGTAGAACTTTCTCACCCAAACTGCTCAAAGTTGTGGCTGAAGGGTTGTTTGCTTTCGAGACAATCAGCAGTTTGAGAACCTCGGTGGCCTGGAATGAGCCTCCCCTCTCATCTCATGCACAGAAAATTTGGGAATTAGCAACATCAGTGCAAGGCCTCCCTACTTTCTCAGCTAACTGTAACGAATTTCCGAGTGTTCAAATAATTATTTGTTAACTTTGAACACATTGGATTCAAATTAGAGGACAAAACATTGGCTGCAGAAAAGCAGCTTCAGCAAAAAGAGCCACATAACCATAAGGCCTCCTAATCAATGAGTCGCAGAGAGCTTTTAATGGCCTGATTTATTTGGGAAAAATCAGTTCACTTGTACAGTTATTTGTCACTTTTAATTCTGGTCATTTATAGGAGTTGCTGGGAGATCAGATGAGAATTCACCGTGCCTGGAGGCTCCTGGGAAGGGGCTGGGGGAAGTTTTCTGAGCTCTTTGCAAGCCCTTCCTGGGGTTAAAGGATGTCTGGGGGCTCAGGATATAAAGCCAGGGACCTCAGGCTCAGCTTGGGAAGGGGAGGAAATTAAGGACAGCACCCTGAGATGTGCCAGAGCTGGTGGGGGATTGATCCAAAAAGGTCCCCTGGGGAGCCCAGTCCCAAAAACCAGCCTTAAACTGGGAATAGAGACAGCTTAGATGGGAGCCAACAGCATGAGAAAGGGACTGGAAAGGCGTTAGAATTTGAGATTAAATCTGGCTTCATCAACAGGCACAATTAAAATGATCTGTGGAAGAGATTAGCCAGTAAATAGCTCTCAACCATATGGCTGAAAAGAAAGGGTACATAACTAAAAAAAAAAAATCTCAACTGTACAGAAATAATCCAAAACTCCACTCTCCTGGGTTTCCCGGGGTGGCAGAAGTGTGAGGGAGGGAGGGAGGGATGGCAGAGCCAGAGGGGCAGTGCTGGAGCACCCTGGAGCCCCCTGAGCTGGAGCACTGCACTGAAACTCTCCTGGTTTGTGTTCATTGGAATTTCAATGCCTGCCAAGAGCACTTTGTGTCAGGCTGGGGCTTTATCCAGCTCTCCCAGGGCTGTCCCAGGGCTGTCCCAGCACTGTCCCAGGGCTCCAGGACATTCCCATGTCAGAGGGCAGTGCCCCTGAGCCCTCCTGCAGCGCTGCCAGCACCATTGCTGAGGTTCTTTCATCCCAATTTCTCGATCCACTTGTGCAGAGCTTTACTGGCTTCGTTAAGGATGCAGGAAGGTGCCTTCATTTTATTGAGATGGGGAAATAATTGAGCAGGACAAGGCAGGAATTAGTACAGGATTTTCCATGCAGGTCTGAAAGTGGCTGAAGGCGAGAAAGCAGATTGTGCTGCAGGATGTGGTACTGAGGAGGCAAAAATTCTGCTAAAGGAGGTGATTTTAGGGTGGGAGGAAGGTTTTTCTGGAGTCTCCTTAGGTGATGCCTCCACAGGGCACAAGTCATTCACGTTTTGATGGGATTTACTGGGCAAAATCAGGTTTTCTGTGTTCACTGACTTACAGCAGAGCAGGAAAAAATTGTAACAAGAGGCAAAGCTCATTGAGAAAGCACGGGGAGTTTGGAATGCTCTGATGCAAGAAGAGGGGCTGGGGATCACCCAGGAATTAACAATCCATCCTCAGCTGCCTCCTGCCCCGAGAGACCGCAGAGAACAGCCCTGTCCAGGTGGGCAGAGGATGGCAGCAAACAGCATCGTGGGTTTGTAACCTGCATATAAACCCTGCTGTGAGCTGAGTGGTGCAGAGGGGTGGGCACTGAGCCTGGCAGCGTGGTGCCCTCAGTGAAAATCCTTCATCCTGCTGGAAAAACCGGGGAAGGAATTTCTGCTCCAGCATCAAGCGCCCAGCTCCGTGCCCAGGTTCTGTACCCCGTGTGCTGGGGTTGTCATGGTGAGGGCTGAGCATCAGAGCACGGAGCCTGCAAAACCTCCACGAGCTGCTGATGTGTAAATGAAAGTTGCCCTCAAGTAAAGACACGGCCAAACTCGTGTAAAAGCCGCGTTCAGGATTTACGAGGCGCGGCCGCAGAGGCTCCCGCCGGCTCAGCTCCCCGCGCAGGGCAGGGCTGGCTGCTGCTCCTCCATCCAGAATTAATGCACGCTTTAAAAAAAAAAAAAGAAAATAAACCTTGTGTGGGTGCTGTCTTTGCAGGATCACCGTTCTGGATGACGGGAGCCTGCGCATCGTCAACGTCACCAAGTCGGACGCGGGCAGTTACACCTGCGTGGCCACCAACCACTTCGGGACGGCGAGCAGCACGGGCAGCCTGGTGGTCAAAGGTGACTAAAAACACTCTCACTGAGTTATTGTTACTGTGGCTGAGGCACAAACTCCCATTTATTTTCATTATTCCTCCCCCAGGGCTGAATTTCTGCCTTTTGGGGATTCCAAGGGTTTATTCACGTGCATTCGTGTTTCATCAAATGTCGTTTTTAACAGTAAAAGCTGTAGCTTGGCAAAGATATTTAAGGGAATAATTGGACAAAGATATTGAAAGGAATCATTTGACAAAGATATTGAAAGGAATAATTTGATAAACAATGAGAGACACTGACAAATGTGTTGAATTAATTTTTGGCCTGCTGATGAGCAGTCCGGTGTCTGATGGATTGTAATAGGCAATGAACATATAGGTTATTACACTTACAATCACTCTCCATCTCCTTCTTATTTGAGGAAAAACCTATATTGGTTAAGAAATCAGGGAACATTGATTACAAAGTGATAAATCAATCAGGAAGCTCTAATGCTGTCATTCTCCCACACCCTGGCACTGATGGATCGTATTCAGTCAGAGGCTCTCCTTGTGTTTCTGTGCTATATAGGAAATGCTTTAAATGTTCCAATGCAGGTTTTAATCCGTGGTTTTTAGAGCTGGAACACATCCAGAGGTCCCTTCCAACCCCAGCCAGTCTAGGATATTCTGAGCCTTGTGGGAAAGCATCAGGATCCCAACAACTCTTTGGGTTTGGAGTTGTTGTGAGTCCTTCATGTGGCATTTGGCCGTGTCAGTTCTTGAGAAGAACAGACAAGTCAAGACCAGAGCCAGGTCTCTGTAGGAGCTGATTCTGCCTTTCCCTGACCTGTTCTGTCCCAACGAGGCACCTTCAGCAAACAGCCAGGGAAGGACATGAAAAACACTTTATCCATTATCAGAATTGTGGGAGGGACATTAAATCCTATCCAGTGCCACCCCTGCCATGGCAGGGACACCTCCCACTGTCCCAGGATGTTCCCAGCCCCAATGTCCAGCCTGGCCTTGGGCACTGCCAGGGATCCAGGGGCATTCCCTGGGCACCCTGTGATCAGCTCTGTGTGTCCCAGAGCAAAACTGGGGAGAAAAATGACAAAATGGCAAGTTCAGGGACCGCTTTTTCCACCATAAAAAAGCCAGTTGGAAGCAGGAGTGGTTGGGTTCTGTCATTCCATACTCACAATTCTGTAATTCCTGATTTATCCTCCCAGTGCCCCAGGAGCACCCCGTCACTCCCAGGAAAACTTCGGCAGTTGTGGTACCCGATCTCTGCGTTCCCCTGCTCCAAAATCACTTTGTTTCACTCTGAGTTTATAAAGGATTGCTGAGGATGTTTCTCCCCCTCAGTGCTCCATTTCCACTCCATTTGCATTAATGGCAGCCACACGTGTGCACAGAGCACAGAATAAACTCCCGAGCCCAAGGTGGGGATATTAACAGCAAACTCAAAAGTGCGATTGCAAAGTCTGGCCCATAAAAAGTATAAAAGGGCAGCAACTATTCTGAGCTCCCAATGAACTGTGTAAAATACTGTATTATAGAGTGAAATGCTTGAGTTTCTCTGCCCTGAGTGAAACATGTGAGTCTGGACAGAAATATGAATGAATTCCTTACTTTACCTCCATTTCGTGGTGTACAAAAAGACTAATTTAACAGCTGATGTGGTTTTTGACCTTAAGATATGCTTACATTCTTTTCTATCTCATCTTATGCCATTGAGTAAAAAGCTGTGAAGGTCAAGACATTTTTTCCTAACCTTCCTGTGTTCTTCCATTAATATTGCAGGCTCTCCTTGTTTTTTTTATCATTTCCTTTCTCAGGGAGAGATGCCGACAGTGTCAAAGACAGTGCAGGCAAGGATGGGAGGAGGAGGGGAATATGTTACGCCAGAACCAAGCAGCTTAAAATAACTCTCTGGCAAACAACCAGAGAGGGATGAATAAATATTCATTTTATGCATGAGTAGACAGTTTAAAAAATATCAAATCCTGACAGGTGCCCATAGGGCTGTGTATTAACATTCTGTTGTCAGGCTGGGCCAACCCCAGTGGTTTTCTGAACCGGTGCACTTGTGCTTTGGGTTTGTTCTGCTGGCTGGTGCTAAATGAGAACCTCTTGGCCTCCAAGAGCTGAAACCTTCGAAACTTCCATGTTCAGTTTGACCTTTCAATTAAAAAGCAGGATTGGGTTTGTAAGGCTGGAGAAGGATTGCAGGCAGCGTTCCGAGCCCTGTAAAACACGGTGTGTGTTTCCGTGTGTTATATAAATATTCATTTTCCAGCTTGTTCCCTGTTTTTTTTTCCCGTACTTGAGGCTAAATGTTCAATTCTTCCAACACACGGAAAGATTAGAGACTCTCTGAGTGCCGGGGGATTAAATGACAAATGGAGTAAACAGGCACAGGCTGTATGAGTTTATTTGTATTTAATGCAGTGATATCAACTGGCTGATGCAGCAGCAGGCTGAGAGAGGAGACAGATTCCAAGGCAGGGCCCTGGAAGCTCTGGGAATGCTGAGGAAAGCACCAGGAGAGGCTCCTGTGCTCAGATCCCAGATGGGCCAGCCGTGGGACCCACATGAGGTGGATTTGGGGTGGGAGCAGCATCCCAAAGCAGCTGGAGAGGGGCAGGCAGCCCCACTGCTTCTGTCTTGGGATGAGGAGGTCCCTGTCATGCAGGACTTGTTCCCAGCAGATATTAAATGGATTTTATTTAACCTTTGGGGCCAGCTTTGCTTTGGGGATGTTGGGATTGTGGTCCCATCATTGACACCTGTGGCTGCTTCCCAAAATTCTGCTTCTCTTCGGGCCGTGGGCTCAGCTGGAAACCCATCTCTGTATCTATATCTAAATCTATGTCCATCTCCATATCTAAATACATATATTTAGATACATTTTTATTTAAATTCACCTCTGAAAGCTCAGTGGAGTCGGTGCCTGCCCCCTGGGGAGGTGCACATTGGGGTCACATCAGTGCCTCCCTGACAAGGGCGCCTTCCCATGGCTCGATTTTCTGTTTAATTGGGATGAACCTTTCACATTTCCCCACTGCCTCCCTGGGGCTGTCACGGGAGGGCTCAAGGCAGTGAAAGCACAACTTCTGCTGGCTGGAATCTGTATCACTTCAGCAGAAAGAGAACACAAAGATAATGTCAGGAGGTTATTTTTTTCCTCACGCTCGAATAGACTGATAGTCTTGATTTTGTCCAGCACAGTGATTCAAATTATTCCCTATAAAACAGCACATTTTTCATTCCCAGCCTATTCCTCTGGGTGAACGTTGAAGTGCTGCATTGCAGTTAAAATTGATTAAATACTGTAAATTCTGGCCCATTATCCAGTCACTTTTCAGAGACTTCAAATGTTGCTGCCTTTAAACCTGGAATTCCTGCTGGGTTGTTCCAGTCCTTTAGGACGCAGCATTTCCCTTCTGCAGAAAGTGTCAGTGGGGTGGGACGTTCTCCCTGTGGCTGTCTCTGTTTCAGCATCACTCGATCAGAATTGAAACTCCATTGTTTGGAATTTGTGTTGTCCTTGCCTCGTACCTGTGGGGTTTGGTTTGGGTTTTGGGTTTTTTTTAATCAGTGAGTGCCCATAAATGTGAATTTCTCCAGCTGTTCTCAGCTCTGTCGAGTTTGAGGTGACTTTGGAGCAAGTTCCATCAGTTCCTTGGAGTGGGGCTTGAACTTTGGTCCCAAGAGGAGGAGGGAGCTGTACACTGAGATGTTGAGGGTTTTTTTAACATGAACCAAAGGCAAATTCCAGCTGCTGCTGAAATCTATTGCTCTATTTCAGCACTGTCCACATTCCCTCTCCAAACCTCCCTGATTTTCCCCCACTGCTGCTTCTCTACTCCTGTGGAAAAGCTGTCCCAGAGAGCTCTGCAGACATTTTCCATCCCTCCCACCCACATTCTGGGTTTGGTGTTGATATTTTGCAAACATGAGTGATCCCTCTGAGCTCTGTCTCATTCCTCTAGTGGTTAAGGTCATGCAAAGGCTTTATTTTTCTCTTCTCATAGCTCAACATCATCTCAAATTCATGTTGGCTATGCCTCAGCCCTTAAAAAGGGATCTGGTTGAATGACACCTGGTGTTGAAAGCACAAAATATGATTTAAAAACGAGAGGCAGAGTTTAAAGTGATAATCCCAGAGCAGCACTTGAGGGTTATCTGCATTTTATGGGGCTTTTGTAATTATCCTGATAGCACATGAGCTCTGTGCTCAGCTGGTGTCAAAGCCAAAGAAGAGGCTCACAACACTGAAATCATCCAAAGACTTTTCATTATTCTAAATTTTGGTTTAGCATTTGCTGAACACAGTTTTGATATGTAGTCCAGACATGAATGAATATTCCTTATCAAGTCTAATACATTTTTTTAAAAAATTTCATGGAGGACAAGTCAATTTAGAGCATAAACTTGTTCTCCAGAATCTCTAAATCAGGGATTTGTAGGCAAAAAAAGCTCAGAAAGTGCCATACAGGCTCTGATTTATTCATGAGAACATGTTATGTGTTCTCATGTTTAGGAATTAAAACTTATTTCTAAGTTAGAGAAAAACCTTTCTTGACTACTGAGTCACAACCAGCAGCAAAGGCTTGATTTTCACAATTGACAAGGAAAGCCATAATCTTTGCCCGTGTAATTGCAAAGGAAAAATATTCCCCTCTAATTGGACTATTTCCACTGACACCAATTATTTCCTAGGACACAATTAAAGCTCTTTTGCTGGGCTTAAGTAAAACTGTGACCCAGAGCAGTGCATGAAAGGCACAATTATGAAGGACAGAGATGTGCACCCTGCTCAGTGCTGGAGATGTTCAACAACCCAGGGGGGAAATCCTGATGGTGATGGGGCTGGAATGCAGCAACCAGGGCTCTTCTCCACGTGGCACTTGGAACACAAGAATTGTGTTCAATTCTTGGAAATGAAGGATTTTAGAGTTTCAGGCAGCTTCCCTGTGGATCCCAGCTGATCCAATCCCCTGGTGCAGGTGAGGGGCTCAGTCTGAGTTTCAGCCCTGGCAGGGGCATCCCCTCCCCAGGTTTGTGACCCCTGATGCTGGCCCAGGTCTGGTTTTCATCCCAGCTCCATTCAGTGAGGATCTGAGGTCATCAGGAAAATCAGGACAAGCCCAGAGCACCCCAAAAAGTGTGAAATAGCTGTGTATCCATCCACATCCCCTTCTTCTGAAATAGCTGTGTATCCATCCACATCCTGTTCTTCTTGCAGGTAATTGCTGTACAGAGGTTGGGATTATTCTGAGGAGGCAGACGGGGTCTGGGCTGGATGATCCTCTGGTCACTCCCAGCTCAGGACATTCCATGGGTCTGTGATTCCCCAGCTGCTGTGAACGGTGAGCAGGGGAAGGGCAGTGACCCCCTGAGGAAGAGGAGGATGGTGAAGGGCAGAGGAGCAGGTCTCCTCTCCCCCCTCCTCTGGGGACCTGTCCTGACACAGCTTTGGGGCCAAACCTCGGGCAGGACTGGAATCCCAGAGCTGAGACCGAGCAGCACCACGACAGCTCTCCATTTCTTACTGGGGACACAAAAATCCCCGTGAGCTGCTGAGGCCAAACCAGCACGAGGCAGAGAGACCAGAAATGAAAACAAACCCCAAAAACCACATCCAGCACCAATGGGCTGCTCTAGGGCTGCCTGAATGAAGTCAGGAATTTCCTTTTTTTCCCTTGTGAAGCACTTACTGATCGTAACAAATAAAACTTTGTAAACGTAACACCAGCGTTAAGCTTCATTAAATTTGCAGCAGACAATTAATATTTTTTTTTTTTTTGCAGGCGATTCAGAGGTTCTTCTCTAGCACTGATTGAGTTTAATTGAACAGATTACCACGAGCAGACAATAAGAAATATATTGAAGAAATCCATCTGGCTCCCAGTGCAGACCTTGTGTGCGTTCGCTGGGGCTGTCACTAATTGCCTCATTTGGGCTCTTTTACAATCAGTGCGATTTTGTCATTAACATGATAAAAGTCATCTTGGTGAAGAGCTCGATATTAAAAGGCATAGATCTCCTGCCTTGCTCCCGTGCCAGTTTTGGGCTGATCTGCAGCGTTATTGGAGTGATATTTTTAAAAGCAAGGATGTCGCTGTTGGGGCGGCCACAACACACACACACACAGGGACAGTACCTTGTAAAGGACAAAAAGCTGTTTATTCCAAAAATCAGTCTCATTTATACATTATTGTATGTTATCACTGGTGTTACACATTGGCTACAGCACTGCACCATTGCTCACCTACAGCACAAACCTTCAAGCACTCACAAAACACCAGGTTTCTGGTTTTTCTCCTTTGTTTAAATTTCTTACTTCTGTTGATGCTGCATTCTCACAAATAGAAATATTAACCCTGATGCCTGATGATTTTTGCCTTCCATTTTTATAGACCCTTTTATAGATTTTCTATACCCTTTTAGACATTTCTGTACTCTTTATGTGCACCTGGGATCCCAAATACCGAGGTAAAACCCCTTAACTGTGTCTTTGTCATTACTGAAACTGGCCAATCAAGGCAACAGCTCTATCCCTTGTTTTCCCAGGTTTTTCACCTCCAGTTTAGCTCAATCATTCCCAGAATCCTTCTCTGGCTGGCCAAACAGGAGAGAGCAGGGATTTTACAGGGGTGACAAGGTTCTTGTTTTATAGGGTTTTACTTGTCCCCAAAACAGGAATGCAAACTCCTCAGCTCCCAGGGAGCAGCTGCTGCAGGTGAGTGGCTGGTGTGGTGGAGGGGATGGGAAATGTTGGCTCTGGGTCATGGGAAAAGCCACAAATTCTTCCCCCACTTCCCTCCCACCACCTTCTCCTTTCTCTCCTTTTTTTCCATCTCTCCACCCCCAGCCAACCTTCAGGCACATCAAGGGTGTTAAAACTAATAATTGCTCAGGTAAATAATGGAATCAACACTAGATGCTTGTAGATACACCTGATTCAGCACATGACGTGGGAAAAATATATATTTTTAGAAAATTTCAGTCATTATGTCTGAATAACCTGTGGAGGGGGGAAAAACAGTATTTTTGCTCTGTATTTTCATCCTAAACCCACAATGTATTGCAGGGTCAGCATTCTTGCAACCTCTCCTGCCATAGGAGAAAAAAAAAGTTTAGAATTACGCCTTGAAAAGCTCAGCACTTTTGTTTTAGGAATTTTTCTGGCCTCTCCCCAAAAAAAAAGCAAGAGGTTCAGGAGTTCTCCATCATCAGTAACAGATGGGGTTGTTTAGTTCCTCACTGAAGATCAGATCCACACATGAGCTGAAAGAGGAGATGACCTGTGGGTTAAACACAGACTCTTAATGAGCCCAAAGCAGGTTAATTAACAGTTTTCATCAACTTGCTTCGATTTATTCTAAAAACAGGGTGCATTTCAGAAAGGTTAAAATATTTTTCATTTTTTTTTCAGATTACAAATGAGAGCCCAACATGGTTAAAATGCAGCCGTAGATCACCTTGAAATCCAACGCAGTTTGTGTGTGTTCATGTTTGGGATTGGACATAAATCATAATTAACACATTATTTTGCAGTGAGGCTCTGGCAGAGGGTGCCCAGAGCAGCTGTGGATCCCTGGAAGTGCCCAAGGCCAGGTTGGACGGGGTTTGGAGCAGTTTGGGATGGTGGAAGGTGATTCCTCCCATCTCAGGGTGTTCCAGCTCTGACATTTGACCATTCCTGCTGCTGGTCCAACCCCAGGCTGGGAGAAAAGGGGCCAGACCTCATCTCCTGCAGCTTTATGGAGCTCCCAGGAATCCCAGGCAGGGCAAGAGCTGTCTCCTTGAGCTTTTAGTTCCGTGGAACTCTGCTGCTTGCCAGAAAATGAAACATGACAGTTGCACTTAACATTTTAAGTTGTGCTTTAACATTACACGGGGTGGAATCGCACGTCTGCTCCTTGCTGGAGGAGATCCTGGACCCTGAGCCTGCTGACATCGTCAGTTAAGTGCACCAATGTTATGAATTTATCCCTTTTTTTTTTCCATGGGATGAACTCCCAGGCACGAGTTCCGTGGGAATTGCACAAATTCTGGGTGAATTAGGGTCGTGCTCAGAGAGAAAGCAATAAATCAGAGAAATGAGGCCGTTGTTGCTGCTGTGGCAGCGGGGGAAGCTGTCCCCAGAGCCACCTCTCCCCATGCCAGAGGAATTCAGTGGGACTGGATGGGGATGGGGAGGTGAGGATCCAACCGTGCCCTGCAGGGAGTTCCAGGTGAGGATGGAGGAATCAGAACAAAGAGGGAAAATGAATTCTGTATCCTTGAAATCATGGGCTCGGAGCAGAGCAGCCCCAGGGTGATGTTTTTAACATCAAAGAGCCACTGGAAGTGTTTAGAGAGCACAATTTCTGTGGTGGGAGGGAGAAGTGTGAGAGTGTTGAAGACAAGAATCTGGGACAGTGTTTGGGGAAATCCCAGCCCTTTTGTGTGTTTTCTCAGGATCCCTTTTGGGAGCAGCTTAGGGAGGATTTGAGCTGAGCCTGGATTAGCAACAGGTTTCCCAGAGCTCCTTATCAGTTCATAAATCCAGGTGGCACCCAGATAAAGCCCGGGATTGGCAGATCAGGAGGATCTGCACACTGCTGAACGAGGGGAGGAGGTGCTGCTTCAATATTAGGGACTCCTGTGACCTGATTTTTCCTTTTTTTTTGTGTAAGATTATGTGCAATCCCATCAAAGATCATATGGAAGCAGGATTCTCTTGGTTTTATCCCAAAATCAGGAGGGTAGAGAGGACATGGAATGGAGTAAGTCACATTCTGGGTGTTCTGCCTCACCAAATGCTGCAGGCATTTGGGAATATGACAGAAATACAAATGCTCCTGACTCAAAAGCAGGTTGGCTCCGAAATACAGGAATTTTGTCACTGGACTGGTTTGCCATGGCGTGGATTGGTTCTCTCTCTCTCTGTCAGTCACAAACCCACCTGGAATATGAATTTTTCTTTCATTTGAAGTTTTTAAGGGGGCCATGAAGCACCAGTGATTCAATTTGTAGGGTTTAGTAGTGTGTTTTCTTCCAGCTTGGCTGTGAATATATCTGAATGCAGAGTTTATTTGGGAAATCAGCAGTATTTCACCAGTGAAAATTTCCTTTCCTGTGCTCGGTGCACAGCAGAAATTCTCTGTAAAAAATCCATTAGTCCTGGAAATCAGCTGTGGTGCAGCTGACAATGAACACCATTCCCTGCAGGAGAGTGGGAGAAACATTCCAGACCGTGACTGACCCCAGCAAAGCTTTGAGCTCGGGGCCAAAACCAAAAAGCTCCCCCAACACCAAAACCAGGCTGAAAGGAGAGGTGGAGCTGCTGCTCCTTCGCTTCCCTGAGTGTGTCTTTGCAAGCTGGGTCTCCATCCTGGCCATGGAATTATTTACACTAAAAAAACTCGTGGCTAATTTGAGGCAAAATGCCACGGAACGGGAGAAATGCCAGGGACGCTTTTAATGATGCGAGATTTATTTGGTAGAGAAGGAGCTGGGGGTTTGGGGTTAGTTATAATGAGGGATGCTCTTGGGGTTGTTATTTTCATGACACCTGTGATCCTTCCTCCCTCCTGCCCTGCCCACATCCTCAGAACCCCTGGAATGGGAGGTTCATCTTCCCTGAGTGCATTAATTACCGGGAATGAGTCTCTCCCTGGGGAGAGCACAGGGCACCGGGACAGATCTCACCTTCACCCGCAAACAAATGAGACCTTTCCGGCCCAGGGAATTCTGCTGCAGTGTTTGTTTGCTGCTCTGGCCTCCCTGTGGCTGGATTTGTTCAGTAATGGGTGTTTGGGCTCACGGTGGTGTGGAGGTCTCAACGGGGACGCAAGGAAAAAAATTCACCTTAAATAAAAATGTCTGCTGTGCACAGTGGTGCAGGAGACAAAGCAGTTTCTAATGAAGGTCTGATCCATTTCATAGGTTGGGCAAATAAGGCAGCAGAGACTTTTAATGACTTGCTCAAGGTCAGACAGAAAGTGAGGAGGAGAATTCATTTTATTCCCAATTACTCCAAGTCTGTGCCCACGCTGGAGCAACCTTCCTCTTCATTTTGCACTCTTCCTCCTCTCCTGCTTTTCTAATTCTCTTTCTGATGGAATTGCTGAGCTTAATTGTTCCCATTTGGCTGTGACTCAAAGTCTGAATGTTCAGGCTGGTGTTTGAGGGGCTGGGTCCCTGCTGTGCTCCCTGTGGGCGGCCTGGATAATTCCCTGTGGGAACAGAGCTGAAATCACCCCCTGCTTTTGCTTTCCATGTCTCTCTGGTGCCTGGCTCACTTCTTTGGATACTTGGAAAATCATGAGGTTTGCAGCTGTTGTGCTTTCTTTGACTTAGACTTGCAGGTACTTTTTGATAATCTGTGTTTGCCACAGGTTAGAAGGGAATAGTAACAAAAAAAATAGTAAGAAAATAAAAATAGTGAAAACTTGTCCTGTTTTTAGAGGTATCCACAGGTGCTCCCTGCAGTTCCCTCTCCTGAAATGGCACATGGCAAGATGAATGTCTTGGGCTGCTTGATGAATGTCCTGGACACCAAGCCTGGCTTATCCCAAGGCATGGGTGACACAAGCCAGCCTTGATCTGTGTGGCATTAAGGATGGAGCTGTGGATCATTCCCTGGGAAGCTGGAAAGTCCAGCCAGGGATTTTCTGGCTGTTCCCTAGATTTGACAGCTCAGGGGGCATCTGCTCCTAATGACTCTTAATTTGGGATTTATTCTTGCATGGCAGCTAATTCCTGACGCCTTGGTGCTGATGAGGAGGGTGGGGAATAGGCACAGAATTTGTGTGGTAAAGGCCTAAAATATACTCTTGTCCCTTAAAAATGCAAAGACTGTGCCAGTCACTCCATGATTTTGCAGTCTGAGTGCATGGATGTTGCATTTTTGCTGCTCTGCTGCTCTCTGGAATTTTTGATTGATGGTTATTACCATTCAAAGCCTGAGAAAGCAGCAGAAATGAACCATCTCTGCAGGGGGATCTGTTCCAGGGGGCAAAATATTGTTGGGTGCTGCATCTGTGAGCTCCATGGAGTCACATCTGCACGATCCCCCAGGTTTGTGGGACGAGGAGAGCAGTGATTGATCCCTGAGCTGGCAATTCCTCAGAGATTAGCTGTGATTCTGCTGTATCTCATTAACCTTCTCGGGGAGATGGCCATCATTGCTGCAATGACAGCAGATTATTCCAAACTCCAGCAGGATATCAGCTCATGGCAATCAATAGCCCACAAAAGGTGACACCTTGAATTCCCTGGGTTATCCATACAGATTGTCCCAGACTCTCGGGTCGTTTGTCAAACACTGAGGTTTCATTTGAGGCACCTCTGGGGTGAAGTTGGGTTTTATTTCAGTTTGCAGAGCTGGACGAGGATGTTTGGGGTTCCTGGTGTCATCAGGAGCTGTCCCATCCCTCTGCAAAGAGCAGGAATAGATTTCCCTGAGTGACAGATTTGTCACCTCCAGAACCCATTACATTTGATTTTCTTTGTGACAATTTGCTGGAGAAAGGTTGATTTGATCAGATTGCATCACACTGGGTAAAAAAAAAAAAGGTTAAAGTGTAGTTGTGGGTCCTCTGGTCACTCCCTGCCCTACCCCTGGAGTGCTATATTTTCATATATTTTGGTTTTGAGTTTGCTCTAATGGCACACCCCTCCCCAGTGTCGTCCCATGCAATTCCATTGCCAATGTGTTTTCCAGATTTAAATGAACTTTTTTCATTTACTATTCAGCCACACATAGAACCTGGTTTGGAGTGTGCAGAAATGCAACCCCCTGATGGACTGCCAGGCCCTGTTTGGCCAGGGGAGGCTTTAATTGCCGGAAGAGAGGCTCTGCCATCGAGTTTAGAGAGTTTTCCATCTATGGGAAGCTCTTTAGTGAAGCTGAGGAGGAAATGCTGTGCTTGGATCTGCATGGACAGATCACAGGGAGCAACATCCAAACTCTCCTCTTAAAAATGACCTTGCCCACCCTCACAGAAAATTCCTCAGAATGGGCTCAAGCTCCCAGCTAAAAGTAATCCCATGTCCCCACGCTGCTCTGCTGACATTTGAGCCAAGCAAGATAAGGATCCTCCTTCAGCAAAGCAATTTTAGCCCGTCCTAAATGCCCAGCTCAGCATTAAATTGGGGTCTGTGCTCCCCCAGGAAAGGTCAGAAATTCCAGCCCTCCCTTCCCTAATCCCTGCTGAATACAAGGCTGTGTCTCACTGCCTTCCCTGCTGCCTGATGGCATGGAAAGCTCTAATCACTAATCACCAACATGGCCAAAATCAGACCTAAGTGACTCTAGTCCCAGGCCTAAAGTCCCTTTTCTGAACTGATAGCATCTCTTTTTAATAGGATTATATTTTATTAGGCTGAACTGCCATAGCACACACCAGAGGGTGGAAATGCTGCAGAATGTTGTTAAGAATGTGTGTAATAGCTGATTGTAGGGGAAAAAAAGAGAGATATTGGCATTGGAACCGAGTGCCTGCTCCTGAAAGCATCTGTGTGACCCATCCCAGCTCACAGGTGGGATATTTCAAAGGCCAAACACTGTAAATACTTGACCTTTTCCCCATTCCTTTTTAATCTCCATTTTGGCCATGCCCCATGAAGTACTCAATCTATTCAGATGCAATTTGCTCTGCTAATTCCTGCTATGTGCTCAGCCATTCGCTGGGTTTTAATCTCTTTAATTCAGGGTTGTATTTTCCTCTCTTCTGCACATCTCAGTGCCTGATGACAGAGCACTCAGAGCTCCCAGGAGTTTCACCAGCCAGGTCTCAGGGGCTTTTGACTTTATGGTCCAGGAAAAATGTTTTGTTCACAAACGAAAAAAAAGAAAAAAAACCAACAGAGCACATTGGAGTATTTTCGTGTATTGGACTTTGATTCTTTGGTTGCTCCTAGAAACCAGATCCTCCAAGATTGATTTTTATTATCTCCAGACATGATTTGCCTTGGAATCAATACAATAATGTAAAATGTCATTGCAAATAGAGGACATTGATCTGAGATGCATTTATTAACTCCCGCTGATAAAAGCCAAAACGGAATTGGTAAACATTCTGGTATTCAAAAAAAAAAAAAAAAAAAAAAAAAGAAAAAATAATCCCAAAACGTACAACATAANAAAAAAAAAAAAAAAAAGGAAAAATTAGTCCCAAATGCTCAAGTTAGAGTTCATATACAGGAAAAATGCATCTTAAAATCTTGTAAAGGAAATGATTTATGCAGGTAAGGAAAAATACAAACGAAAAAAAAGGGATATACTATATATCTGGATATATCTGGATTTTTAACACTGTAATACTGATCTAAGAGAATTAAGTAATTAGCTGGTTAATCAAACTGGAAATTACTGCTTATCTGCCCAGGTCCTCATAAGGAATATTTCCAACAGACCTTCCTTGCTCAGGCAAAGGAGGGAAGGGGAGAGGGACATGGACTGCAGACCTCGAAACAGGCTGAAGTTTGGACTTTATGAGGTTAGAGCCTTTTACAACCTTGATTATTCCCTGATTGTGCAGGATTTTTTACCACATTTCCGTTACCTTCCTAGCAGCATGGAAGTGAGAGCTTGAGTGAACTGAAGGCAATGCTGGAAGAAGAAAGGAAGGAACAATTCTTTGGGAATTTCCCTTAGAAGTTGGACAGTCTGAAAGATTTGGGGACTATGGAGGGAGTTATGATTTCTTCAGCGTTTTTATGCTGGAAAAATGTGTCAAAGTCTGAATATTGCGTTGTGTTCCTGCTCCTCTGACTTCCTCTGTGTGCTGATAGATGGCAAAATAAGCATTAGGTGCATCCATCCTTGGAAATGCTGATATGATCCCTTGTTTTTTAATCTCTGGATATTCACTTGCACCGATTCGAGGCCAACAACAGGAGCTGCATCTCCAGAGCCGGGTACGGCTCCGTTTTTTATTGAGCCAAACTCTCCGTGCTCCTTCAGCAGCCGGGGCTGGCAGAGCACATCCCGTTGTTTGCTGAGGATTTTGCAATCCTGCACTGCAAGGCGCCTCCGAATCCATCCCCGGGGTTCCTCGCAGCGTCCCCCGGAGCTCAGCCGAGTTGCAGACGGGATGCTGAGCGCGTCTGACACGGGCAGCTCTGGCAAAACCCCTGCGGGCAGCGGCAATTTCGCTGACGGGCACCAAATCCGTGACACCGCGCCTGCTGCATCATTCAGAAGCTGCTCGGCGCTGACCTATTTTTTTCAAGGAAAAACAGCGTTATCTGTGAGTGTCAGGCTCTGCTGAGGTTCGTGTCGCGCCGCTGCAGCCGTGTCCCACCCCGCTGTGTCCCGTTCCCCCAGGGTGATGTGACACGGCACGGACCCGCGGGTGCGACAAGGATCCTAAAGGATCCATCCCTGCTGATGGACACGGGGGGGATGGCAGAGCCGGGGGATGGATGGGCTCCTTGGGACCCTCCGGCCCTGCCCTCAGTGTCTGCAGCCCGGGCATGCATTCCAGCAGCCCAAAAATGCATCCCAGCAGTCCGAAAATGCACCCCAGTACCCCGGGAATGCATCCCAGCCGTCTGAAAATGCATCCTAGCAGCCGGGAATGCATCCCAGCAGCCCAAAAGTGAATTCCCAGCAACCGAGAATGCAACCCAGCAGTCTGAAAATGCACCCCTCCAGAGCGTGAATGCATCCCAGGAGCCGGGAATGCATCCCAGCAGTCCGAAAATGCATCCCAGTAGGCTGAAAATGCATCCCAGCAGCCCGAAAATGCATCCCAGCAACAGAGAATGCATCCCTGCAGGTCGGGAACGCATCCCAACAGTCCGAAAATGCATCCCAGAAGTCGGGAATGCATCTCAGCAGTAAGAGAATGCATTCCATCAGTCCGAAAATGCATCCCAGCAGTCGGGAATGCATCCCATCAGTCCGAAAATTCATCCCAGAAGTCGGGAATGCATCCCACCAGCCCGAAAATGCATCCCAGCAGTCCGAAAATGCATCCCAGCAGTCGGAAAAGCATCCCCACAAGCCGGGAATGCATCCCACCAGCCGGAAAATCCATCCC
>VZRP01013984.1:12741-96542 GCA_013397995.1 Malurus elegans | reverse complement strand
CGAAAATGCATCCCAGCAGTCCGAAAATGCATCCCAGCAGTCGGGAATGCATCCCACCAGTCCGAAAATGCATCCCAGCAGTCGGGAATGCATCCCAGCGGTCCGAAAATGAATTCCCGCATCCCACAAGCACCGGGAGATGCAGGCGGCGCTCGGAGCTGGTGATGGGGAGAAGGGAAGCAATTTCAGCCTTCCCACGGATGGGAGGCGCAGCTCGGCTCCCTTTCCTCTAAGGAAAGAGGCAAACTTTGGTGAAATCTCTTGTAGGATAAACCAAAGCCATGTGATCAGCCAGAAAGGCCCCAAATTCTCGGCTCTGTGCTGCAGCAGCGAAGCCGAGGGAGGTGGCTCAGGAAGATCGGGATTTAAGGCGGGACTAAGGGAGGTGAGACAAACTCGGGTGACCCCAGGACACCTCAGCAGGGAGATTGAGGCATGGCTGGGCACCCAGAGCCGGGCTGCTGTGGCTGTCAGGGTTTGTGTGAGACCCATCCCCGGGAGCTTTCGGGCTGCTCGGAGCCCCCGGCTCGGCTGGCGGGCAGAGAAAACCACGGAAAATTGGGAAACGGCACCTGTGTGACACAAAGAGCATCCTCTGAGAGTGGCGGAGAGGCAGGGACGATGAGAAGGAGCTGCGGTGCTTCCCGAGCCGTCAGTGACACCTACAGACGGTCCCGACCAGCGCGGCTCCTGCGCTCCGGGGACGGGGGAGAATAGGGTGGGATTTGGGGAAAATCCCCCTCTGGAAGGGCAGGGCTGCAGTCCCACCCCACAGGATTGAACAGATTTGTGGGTGTGACACCTGGGGACACGGGGCAGTGGTGGCCTTGGTGGTGCTGGGGAGTGGTTGGACTCCGTGACCCCAAAAGCTCTTTCCCGACCTAAATGACTCCTTGACCCTAAAAGGTCTTTTCCAACCTCAATGACTCCGTGACCCTAAAAGGTCTTTTCCAACCTAAATAATTCCATGATTCCATGAACCCTGCAGGCACTCTGTTCCTTCAGCACCTGCAGGGGCTGTGCTGAGCTGCTCTGGCCTTCAGCAAACACCCCATTTCTTTATATCCTTTATATTTATATGGACTATAAATCCTAGAATTCTATTATATTTAATATTCTGTATATTTTTATAAACCTATATTGTTCTAACTATATTCTGGAATATAAATATTACATAAAAAACAGAAATATATAATATATCCTGCAATACAATTTCCATAATATGTTTACAGTATAATTGAATGTAACTCTAGAATACAAATTATACACCAGAATTCTATTCTAGAATGTATTCTGTATTCTCAAATTCTATACAATTACATATTGTATTCTGTATATTTAAAGTCTTTATATTCTTCATTCTTTACATGTTTATAAATACCTAAGAAGTATTAAATGAATGGATAATTTAATTAATTCTCATAGCACTTACTGTGGTTGTTGTAAGAATTCCTCTGTTTGGTCAAAAATGAACACAAAATACAAATGAATTAAATTTGTCCAGGATGCTACAGCCAAGTCCCCGAGGACTTGCTCTGAAATCTCTATAGACAGCAACAAAATCTTTTTCCCCACCACCTGTACACTTCTGATAAGGCTGAAAATCCAGGAAGAGCTTTGCATCCCCTGGATTTTGGTGAGTAGCTCTGCCCTGTCCATATCTGTGCAGCTGTATCTTTATTGTTTTAGCAGAGAATTAAGCAGTTGGGCAATAGGCTCTGGAAAGAGTAGTTCAGCTTTTGGTGTCGTGTACCAGAGATTGAATAATGCTGGTATTATTTTAGCATGACAGCTGTGCAGAGTAGATTTTTGGAATAAGCAAAAATATCTATCTCTATATGATTTTCAGACTTTTGCTCTCATTGTTAAGCAATATTTTTTCTCCTTTTCATTTCCTCTGAGGCCCTGTAGAAAAAAAAAATTGCTGCATTTTTGTCAACAGAAATGGAAGAGAAATGTTAACTTTAGAGGCAGAGGGAATTCACAGGCACAGACGAGGAGCTGGAGTCTGCATAATGTGTCGGGGCTCATCTTTCTGTGCCACTACTCTGCTCATGCTGAAGTGAAAAATAGACAATTAAGGCAGTGGGAAAGGAGCTGTGGAGCTGCATTTGTGGGGAAGGGATCATCCTGAAGCCACGGGAGCTGCTGTTTGTGTTTAACATGCAGAATTTGCTGTGTCAGACCCGGGGTTGGGGGCTTCCCTTTGCAAATGTCCTGGTTAGGAGCCTTTCTTCTGCCTCAGCTCCCTAAAATATCCTGGTCTGACACCACTTCAGGGGTTTGGGCTCCGTGGAGGGGAAGGTTCTGGTGGTATCACTCATCATTTGTGTTTATTTTTTGTGAGGACTCTCTTTGCACAAAGAAAGAATCCGAAATGTGAGACCATCAGAGAGCGGCCAGTTCTCAACAAACATAAAAACAATAATCTCAGCCTAATCTTTGCCTTTCCAGGTACGACCAGATTTAAAACTCCTGGTTTTAATATGCCATTTTCATTCCAGTTTTGGAGATTTTACATTTAATTTAAGAGCAGCAGAATAATTTTTTTATAACCGCGGTGAGCGACCTATGAGTGTGGAACAAACCTTTGAAATGACCAGATTCAAATAAGAGAATCTCTGATAAAAAGTTTTAATCCAGCCTTTCAGATGTGCTGCACTCTTTTCCAGGCTTTTCTTTGGTCCTTCGAGAGGATGGTGGCTGGAAGAGGATTCTGGAGGGTTTATTAACAGTGTTTGAATCCAGTAACTAAAGAAAGGATAAACCCAAAGATGGAATAATTCACTTTTTACTTTAAGGACCTTCCTAAACTCACATCCCTCCAGTCTCTGCTCCTCAGAAGAACAGCAATAATCCATTTTTCCCCCCTTTGTTTGTGGTTTGTAGATCCCACCCGGGTCATGGTGTCCCCTTTCAGCATGGATGTCACAGTTGGGGAGAGCATTGTCCTGCCTTGCCAGGTGTCCCACGACCACTCCCTGGACATCGTGTTCACCTGGTCATTCAACGGGCACCTGATAGACTTTGAGAAGGATGGGGATCACTTCGAGAGGGTTGGAGGGGTAAGTATCAAATCTGGCAAAGGAAGGATGAAGGCAGCAAGAAAAAGGAGGAAAGAAATGGAAAATCTTCAGCAGAGGTAGAAAACTGGGAAGGGTTTTGCTTGTTGCTCTGAGGGAGGTTTTAGGGAGCCACAGGTTTCAGGTGTAGTGACAGTTCATGTTTACATTTGTCAGGAGTGAAATTTTATGCAGAAAGGAAAAGGAAATACAATTTTCTTGCTGTTACCCCTCAAAAAAAAAAAAAAGATAATTAAAAGATGAACTCCCAGCCTGATGCTCGGGACTCACAGCAGCAGCAATGGCTTTTTCGGGTGGCTGCTCCTGTTTAGACCCACAAAGCTAAAATCACAAACTTTATTAATATTCTTCAGACCAAAATCCATGAGGTTACCCTGAGATTTCCAATGGATCGAACGCTTTGTGTCTGGAGAGAAATTCAGAGAGGTTTTCAGCATCCAATACATCCAGAAACCTAATTAGTTCTATTCAACAGTTAATCAGACATGCACTTGGCGTTTGGAAAACAAATTACTGCTGTTGTGTGATGCAAGATTTCCTCAGAGAGTGCTGTTCTCATGATCTTTAGCACAAAAAACGCTGGGCAATCAAAATGCTGGCTGGGACACAAAGCCGTGAAACTGCTGCTGATGTCTCCAAATTTGGGCTGGGTTTCCCTTGCAGAAGAAATGGAGACACAGCCTGGACCTGAGAGGGTAAAAATGGGATATTCAGAGAGAAAAATGAGGAATCAGAGTAAAAATTGTCACGTTGTTTTAATGGGGAGAGCCCCCAGTCCTGCTCCCCTTCTCCTGGAGGAGCCAGATTTGTCAGGATTCTCCTTTTCTCACCTTCCAGGCACTCTCCCATCATTTTACCAGGCCACAGCTCACATTCCTGATGTTCTCATCAGCCAGCACAAAGTAAATCCATTAGTCACAGTGTCCTTCATGTGATAATGATGTTTAGGGCTCATTAAAAAGTAATCGTAACCACTTTTCCCTACTTTATCAGCAGGATTCAGCTGGTGATTTGATGATCAGGAGCATCCAGCTGAAGCATGCAGGGAAATACGTCTGCATGGTGCAAACAAGTGTGGACAAGCTATCAGCTGCTGCAGACCTGATTGTAAGAGGTATTTGGATTTTGTTACCGTTGTTGGTGTTGTTGTTNTCTTCCCTGGGCTCTAAAAGTCGCTTTTGATTGATCTCACTTTTTTTTTTTTTTTTTTTTTTTTTTTTGCCTCTCTTCTGCAATTCCTGGGCTCGGAGGCAGCCCAGCATTTGGAATTAATCTGAGTGAAAAGCTTTGGGGCTCCCAGCATCAGCCAGAGCATGGAAAGCATTTCAGGAGCTCCCTGAAAAGACACAGCCCACACACCCCTGAATGTCTGTTCATGTCCTGAGGGCTCCTTTGTGCCAGGAGCTGCAGCAGGAGCAGCACCCAGCGATGGGCAGCACTTCTGCAAAGCAATTCTCTTTTAGAATAAGTTATTCTATTTTAAAATAAGTTATTCTCTTTTAGAATAAACATGATTTAGTGGCTTCACTGATAGATCAAAATCTATTCATTACCATGCACAGGTGATGTGTGACTATGACTGTAACAGAGTTGTAATTAATTACCCTGAGGCTGGATCCTTAGGAGAAATCTGATTTGTGTTTTCCTATTTGTTAACTTTGGGAAAAGCAAACCTGAGCGCTGCTCTGTCCCTGCTACCCTTGGTGCTATAAAAGGAGGAATATTAAATTGTCAAAAGGAAATGACCCTCGATGATGATAAAAGTACTGATCTTGTCACTCCCTAAAAACATCAAGGGTGGTAAAACACTGGCACAGGGTGCCCAGAGCAGCTGGGGCTGNTGGGGTGGGGTGGGGTGGGGTGGGGTGGGGTTTAAGGTCCCATAAAAGCGTTCTGTGGCTCTCTGAGGCGGGAGCACTGACCCTCAGGAGGCACCCAGCAGCGATGGCTGAGGGATGGAGCCCAGGGATCCCTCCCTGGCTGGGCTCCCTGCAGAGCTCCTCTGCTCACAGACACCCAGCAGTGAGGGAGAACATCCTGTTCTGGGTGTGTCCCCTCCCAGTGCCTCCAGTCCCCACCGCTCCACAGGGACCCGGTACCTCTGTCCCAGCAGGGAACATAGACTGAGCACTCCTGCCCCAAAGCCTCATCCAGCCCTGCTCTCAACCCCACAGGTCCCCCAGGCCCCCCTGAGGCTGTGACCATCGATGAGGTGACGGACACCACTGCCCAGCTGTCCTGGCGGCCGGGGCCGGACAACCACAGCCCCATCACCATGTACGTGGTGCAGGCACGGACCCCCTTCTCGGTGGGATGGCAGGCAGTGAGCACAGGTAAGGCTGGTCTGGCCCCACAGAGAGCCCCACAGGTGGAAAAACCATCCTTCAGCACCCGTGGGTGGAAAACCCATCCTTCAGCACCCACTGATGGGGAATCCATCCTTCAGGACCCATGGATGGAAAACCCATCCTTGAGCACCACTGATGAAAAATCCAAACTTCAGCACCACGGATGGAAAACCCATCCTTCAGCACCCACGGATGGAGAATCCATCCTTCAGCACCCACGGATGGAAAACCCACCGATGGAAAACCCATCCTTGATCACCCAGTGAAGGAAAACCTCTCCTTGATCACCCACTGATGCAAAACCCATCCTTCAGCACCCTCACACAGAGCAGCTTTATCCCCTGATGGGAAAAGCAATTTCCCTGGCTGCAGAGCACTGCTCTTATGAACTAATTTCAGGTTTGGCAACCCCAAGATTTAGGGTGCCGGCGGTGCCATTACTCACCCATTTTTCTCATGAATGTTTAAGGGGAAACAGAATGAATTCCTACCTTTTGTTGCTGTGCTGGAGGCATACAACAGTAATTGTGGTCCATAAAGACATCCCTCAGGGACACACTGTGTCATCCCGCCCATCTTCGAGGAGAATTATTTCCCTGATAGAGGGAAAAATTCCGTGATGTAATTGCTCATTCAGTCAGAGGTTAATTTTGTTCCAGGAACCATTGAATAGAGACAACAGTGAGGGTAAAAAGAGAAAAATAAAACCCCTCCAAACCTGTTGTCTCAACACTTTGCTTTCAAAGAGTGGCAATTTAGGAGAAACTCTTTAAAGTCAGGGATTTGGGCTAAAAGCACAGTGATTCAATGCTGCCTCTTTGGCTTCTTTGCAATGAGTAAAACATTATAAAGATGAGAGAAAGTTCATCAGTCCTTATTTGTATTTCCACGAAGCCTTTGAGGAAGTGAGGCTCCCCTGAGCAGTTGTTAACATTGCAGTGGGTTTCCTTTTGTTCCCAGTTCCCGAGATCATCGACGGCAGGACCTTCACAGCCACGGTGGTGGGGCTGAACCCGTGGGTGGAGTACGAGTTCCGAGTGGTGGCTGCCAACCTGATCGGGATCGGGGAGCCCAGCAGGCCCTCGGAGAAGAGAAGAACTGAGGAGGCTCGTAAGTGGCACTGGGCTGAGGAGCTGAGGGTGAAATCTTTGTGGAATAAATGCTGAGACCCTGGCAGGCAGCTCCTCTGTTCTGCTGGAGCCCATAATGGAACTGAAAGTGAACCAGGAAAATAAGTAAAACCCCATTTTATGCAGGACAAATGTTTAAACTGAACAATTAGAGACTGAATACACAAGTTAATTGCCATACTTTTAATATATTCTTATTGACATACTTTTAATGTGCTGTTTGCCATGGCAAATGAGCCATTTGAACAGTTCCTGGCACCAGCAGTGTCCTATGGCTGCACAGTTCTATCTTTGTGTGGGTTTTGGGTTTCAGAGGTGTCACATCCATCTCCTCCATCTCTTTTCCTGCAGTCCCTGAGGTGACCCCAGCCAATGTCAGCGGTGGTGGAGGCAGCAAGTCAGAGCTGGTCATCACCTGGGAGGTGAGTGTCACCCCAGAATGGTGGGGTTCAGGGGGTTGGCAGTAAAAAACACAGACTGTGGGGTGAAAACGGCCCAGCTGGAGCAGGAGGAGGTTCCAACCCAAAACTTGGGCAGGGCAGCCAGCAGGGAGGTGCTGGGCAGGGACCACAGGGACTGGGGTGGGAGTTGGTGCTTTGCCATCAGCTCAGCTCCCCCTGACTCCCAGCACATCCAAATGGCAAAATGTGGATGGCCAGGAGCCACCCAAGGGGTCAGAGGGGCCGGAATATCCTGACCTGGTGGGGAATTGTTGGGACTGGAATATCCTGACCTGGTGGGGAATTGTTGGGACTGGAATATCCTGACCTGGTGGGGAATTGCTGGGACTGGCCCCAGCTTCATCCCTCATCCTCCCTGGGATATGAATGAAGCAGCCAACAGCTAAAGGCCAGCACGAGAAATGCTGCCTTTCTTTCCCTGCTGCTGATGGCAGCCAGCGAGAGGAGATGCAGAGATGAGAAATGTTTAATATTCCTCCAGGCAGCCGGGGTTAGAACTCGAGTCATTTGTCTGCTCATATTTTCGTGTTGTGATGCGATGCAGCTGGCATATTTCTCCTAATAATGAACTCCACTCGACATGCTAACACTTCCATTTAGCACTGCTTCTGACCAAGCTGGCAGGATGAATCGCCAGAGATATTTTTAAGGTTATTAAAAACCTATAAATGGGTTTTTGTCCTCAGCACACAGCTCCAATGTGCTAAATTTCCTCCTCTGTTGGACTAATTAGTTACGCCGTGTCTCCTAAAGATACTGCAATATGTTTCAAAAGCACACATGGCCAGAACATCAGCCGTTGGTTTGAGATGTAATTTGCTCAAAATATCATTTGTATTTAGATAGAAGAGTGGTTTTACTCCTTTAAATTTCCAGAGGCCCTTTCTTTATGATGTGCTCTGAGCCTTACAATGCGGAGTGGGTGCAGTCACCAGCAGGAGCCTGTGCTGAAGCTCCATGGACATCTGTGGGAGAGGGGGCCATAATTATGGATTATTTTAATTATTTTAATACTTGAATCGTTGTATTTAATGCATCTTTTCAGGGGGCTGCAAGCCTGAGAGTGGGAGGTGTCAGTGTGTCCGGGGTGTTCTTTGGGGCTCCACGTGGGGTTCCAAAGGCAGAGCAGCTGCACGTGTTGGGAAAGCAGGAACCACGTCCTTGCTTCACCCCAGAGAACCTCAGACCTTCGCAAAGCTGAAAATTCCATCAGCACTGGAGACCCCATCTAGTCAGGGAGGGGAGGGGAATAAGGCTTAGGAGAAGTGTCTGCTGGAGGTGCTGCTCCTCTTTGGTGGAGCAGGCAGGGTGGGACGGATCAGGTGGGATGAAGAGCAGGACCTTGTGCAGCTCCGTCCCCAGTGCTGTGGTGACAGAATCACAAAATCACAAAATCACAGAATCACAGAATTAACCAGGCTGGAAAAGGCCTTTGGGATCACCAAGTCCAGCCCATGAACGAAGAGGATGAGGAGGGATCCCCAGGGTGCAGCTGGAGCTCCGTGGGTGCTGAAGCTGCTCTCTGTCCCTGCCTACAGACGGTGCCCGAGGAGCTGCAGAACGGGGGTGGCTTTGGCTACGTGGTGGCGTTCCGGCCCTTGGGCACGGTCAGCTGGATGCAGACGGTGGTGGCCTCGCCGGACGCCGCCCGATACGTGTTCAGGAACGAGAGCCTGCCCCCCTTCTCGCCCTACGAGGTCAAGGTCGGCGTTTACAACAACAAGGGGGAAGGTTCCTTCAGCCCTGTCACCGTGGTCTACTCGGCAGAGGAAGGTAATGCCTTCCCCTCCCTCCTCCCTACCCCAAAAAGGGTTTGCTCTCCACCTCGACACATCCTTTGATAGCTCAGCCTCGCTCCGATTGATAATAAACGGCGAGCCGTGATTAATTCTTTTCACGGCCATTAAAATAACATTAATCGTAATGAAATCTTTTGATATTAATGGAAAAGTAATATGTAATCTGGAAAGAATTCCGCGGAGATTTAGCATGAATTAATGGCCACTGATTAGAAAATGTTCCCACTTGTCCTAGTTACAGTACATGGTATCCTGGGCCGAGTTTAGTAATGACATCTTATTATTTCTGAGGGAGAGGCCCGGCTCAGCCTGACAGGCCATCGCTTTGGAACGTGGACATTTGTTTGCTTCTTTCCTTGTGCAATGAAGAAAATAGATCCCTCGATGTTTGGGACTAATTGAACGTAGAATTGAAAAGTCTTAACTTTTATTTTTACCTGCCCAGAGCCAACGAGAGCCCCGACCACGGTTCTGGCCAGGAGTCTTTCTGCCTCGGACGTTGAAGTTTCGTGGGCACCCCCGTGGGAGAGCCAGCACAAAGGAAGGATACAGGGATATGAGGTATAGGATACAGGGATATGAGGTATGGGAAAAGGATGTGGGATCCTTCCAGCAGCAAGCCTTGGGGCACACAGAGCTGTCCTGGTGCTGCTGCTCCTGCCATGGCTGTGCTCCTGGGCTGGATTTGCCTCTAGTGCACAGAGATTTCTCTCACCTGGTTAAAAATCCCACCTTTCTGTGGGATCTGGAAATGAAAACTTCCCTGAAGGTGCTGCTGGAGCCAAGCAGTGGCTCCGTGGGGAGAGAGCGCTGCAGACAGGCTGGTGACCAGCAGGGAATGGGGATTGGGGCAGGGAGAAGGGATTGGGGCAGGAGAAGGGATTGGGGCAGGAGAAGGGATTGGGGCATGGAGAGGGGATTGGGGCAGGGAGAAGGGATTGGGGCAGGGATTGTGGCAGGGATTGGGACAGGGAGAGGGAATTGTGGCAGGGATTGGGGCAGGGATTGTGACAGAGAGCAGGGATTGTAACAGGGATTGTGGAAGGATTGTGGCAGGGATTGTGGAAGGATTGTGAGAGGAAGCAGGGATTGTGACAGGGATCGTAACAGAGATTGTGGAAGGATTGAGGCAGGGATTGGGGCAGAGAACAGGGATTGTGGCAGGGATTGTGGCAGAGATTGAGGCAGGGATTGTGGCAGGGATTGTGGCAGAGAACAGGGATTGTGACAAGAACTGTGGAAGGGATTGTGGCAGGGATTGTGACAGGGATTGTGGCAGGGAACAGGAGCTGCCCCTTGGGAGCAGATCTGTTTTGGTGACAGGACAAGTGGGCACTGCCAGCTTGGTGAGCCCGCTCCCTCAATTCCTGCCAAATTTAGAGCACCTTTGGTGCTCTGTATTGATTTATCAAAAACAAGGAATCCCTCAGGTTTTCAGTGCAAACCTCAGCAATCCACACCAACTTCTCGCTTTCCCCTGCCAGGTGCGGTGCTGGCAGCACGAGGAGAAGGAGGAAAACGCCAAAAGGATCCGCACGGTGGGGAACCAGACCTCCACCAGGGTCAGCAACCTGCGGGGCAATGCCCTGTACCACCTGGCAGTGCGAGCCTACAACACAGCGGGCACCGGCCCCTCCAGCGCCGCCGTCAACGTCACCACCAAAAAACCCCGTGAGTGTTGGCAGGGGGGCCCTGGCAGGGTTCAGACACTGCTCCCCATCTCGTTTCCAAGCTCTCTTGGGTCTGAAGGAGCTGTCAGATTTCCCCTTGCCAGGTTTTCGTGCAGATGATTTACCACTCTCAGCCTTTCTTATTTTCTTTTTTTTTTTTCCGTGAGGCTCTTCCCCGTGTTAAGTAAGCAGAGCATGCAAAACCGAAATCACAGCTGTGCAGGCAAATTAAATATTTATCTCGGCGTTCAAGAGGGCTTTTTTTCCTCTGGTCTCAGGCATGTTGAGCAAGTGACTGAATCCCTTTCTCATTTGAAGCCCTGTGTCGTGTCACACCTCCCGTGACCTGGAGGACACAGATGAGCGGAGCAGCTCGTTAGTTTTCCAGAGGGACAGCAATCCAGGCAGGCTCAGTTTTCTCTGGAAGGGCTCCAGCTGGAAGCTGGCTGTCCCCAGTAACGTGCTGCTCTGTGTATTTTGGTGCAGCACCCAGCCAGCCCCCCGGGAACATCGTGTGGAATTCATCCAACTCCAAGATCATCCTCAACTGGGACCAGGTGAAAGCCTTGGACAACGAGTCGGAAGTGAGGGGCTACAAAGTGAGTATTTCCATGGCGTTTTCATGATTTTCCACGTTAAACCTGGGGCATTCCTCCAAAACCAGAGGCCACACTTGTGTGATATGAGCATATTTTTCCTGCTGCTCCCTCTGGACCTTCCCCTGCTTCTTCCTCCACAGCTCCCACCTGCAGGACTTCATTCCTGCCTTCCCTGGAAACTTCCCAAAAGCTGTAGTTGGCTCCTTAGTTGCAGATAAATAAAATGCTTTTTTAATAGCTCCCATTTTCTTCAGAAAGCAAAGCCAAGAGGAAAAGAAAGAGAATCCTCATTAGAGGCAGTTTTAATAGGACTTAATTTAACCAGAGAGAAACCTCGGGAAGGATTCAGCTCCATCACCTTCCACAAGGGTTTCATTGAGCCCAAAATGATGCAGCCCTGGGGGCTGATCTGTGCAAACACCCAGAGCCTGAGGCAGGGCAGGACCTGGACCTGCTCTGGGTTCTGTTCCCAGCTCCTCTCAGTTCCTGACGAATTTCTGAGCATCTCTGGTGCTCTCTACGGGTTTAGCAAAAATAAGGAATTCCTCAGGGCTTTTAGTCCAAACCTCAGATGAACCTCAGCAGTCTGGACCAGCTTCTCAGTACGTATTTTCGGTTTGAAATGCAAATTAAGATGTTGGTGGAAAGAGGGAGAGGGAGAGTCGTCACCCTGAGAAAGCATCTCAAGGGTTTCTAAAACATTCTCTTTTGACTGACTGTTAGCACAGCACAACCAGATGGATTTATACCCTGAATCATGGCAAAATATTGCCCATTTTTCTTCTTTTTTTCCTAGAAATCTCCTATTTTATGTCACAATTTATGATATAAATTAGTACAACTCCCGCAGCTCAGAAGGTCATTCACAAAAGTCATTTATTCTGGGAAACCATTTGTGGCACTGCATCAAATATCCCAACTCAGTTTCCAGAAGAAGCACAGTAAGGAGTTTATGACCCCTATAAATAAGTTTTTATTCACACAGGGGTTTATTTTAGCTTGACCAAGGTGAAGATTTCTCCGAGGTGCCCACCAGGTACCGGTGCTGTGTTTGGTGTGGCCCATCACCATCATCATCATCATCCTGCCAGTGTCACCCCCTGCCCGGGCACTGCTGTGTCCCCACAGACCCCACATGTCCCCTCTGTGACCAGATCATCCCCGAGCTGCCCAGAGGGGCAGGAAAGGAGCAGCAGCACCTCACGGCACCCTGAGGAACCCAGGCAGCTCTGCCCTTCACTCCTGTTGTGTGTCCCTCCCCGCAGGTTCTGTACAGGTGGAACAGGCAGAGCAGCACGTCTGTCATCGAAACAAACAAAACCTGGGTGGAGCTGTCGCTGCCCTTTGACGAGGATTATATCATCGAGATCAAACCCGTCAGCGACGGCGGCGACGGCAGCAGCAGCGAGCAAATCCGAATCCCAAAGATCTCGAGTAAGGATGGGGTCTGTGCCACGGGGGCCCCTGGTCCAGATTTCACCCCAAAATCGAGATTCACCCATAAGAAACACCACCCTAAGTAGTTCTATTTGTATTTAAGGTTTCCAGACGCTTTCCCCTCTCAATTCCATGCTCAGATATGCTTTGAATAGATTGTTTCACTGCAGTTCACTATAAGCAAATACAGGATGCAGAGGCTTTTAAATTTATAAGGCTACTGTACAGCCATATCCCATTGTGTGCTGGCTGCATAAATATTTATTTAGGGAAATGAGGTGGTGTAGAAGAACAAACACAAAGAGTATTTTATTACACAACATGGCTTTTGCAAAATCTCCATGTCCCATCTTCCATTAATAACGTCCCAGTTTATAAGCTGCATTAAATCAGGAGCCTCTGCAATGCAGGAATATGGCATTAAAATTACAGCGATGTAAAAAAAGCCTGGGTGAGAGCAGGGCTCTCCCCACCGTGGCCATATAAACCATGCAGAGAGATTTAATCAGCAGCAAGAGGAGGCAAAGGGGGGCTGGAAGATGCCAGATCCATTTGGCTCAAGGCTGGGTCACCCAGCAGGGACGTGGCTCCTCAGGGATGGGCGTCGTGCCAGGCTGGTGCCACCAGGAACAGCTGGAATATGGTGCAGCCGTGAAAAAATACCAAATAATGACAGGAGAGCAGCGTGTGAAATAATGTAACTGTGAAAAGAGCCTCGGCACAACGGGGCAGGAATTGAAATGAAATCAAAAATTCAGTTGGGAGAGGCGGCCGTAAAGAGGAGGGGGCTGTGCGTGGGGGCTGTGCTTTATCTGAAAAAAGGGAATTGAAATGTTGGGTGGGGGGTTAAGGAACTGTTCTGGGCTCACCTCTGGCTCCTTCTCCCCTCTCCCCCTGCCAGATGCCTACGCCAGAGGCTCGGGCTCGTCGACCTCCAGCGCCTGCACCCTGTCAGCCCTCAGCACAATCATGATCTCACTCACAGCCCGCTCCAGTTTATGACAACAATGGCATCGAGGACTTCTTCTTTATAATATAAGCAACATTTAGCTAGTTGTTTTGGAGACACCCAGTACTAAGTAATATTGTGGTTTGAGTACATCTTACTACTGGAAAAAAAAAATGTTTATGCTTCTTTAGGAATGGCATTATACAGTACTTCCTCAAAGCAAATATAGCTTTGTCTGAAGTTTCCTTGGAAACTCTGCAATGCACTGAAAACATCTGTAATATGATGTTACCAAAGCAGTTTACATATGTCCTTATATGCATATTTTTTATTATATATTTAGTGTTTTATAGAATTTTTTAAAGTTAACATATGATGTAGATATTAATTTTTTCCTCTGCTATGAAATGCTACGGACGACATTATCACGGAAAATATTTGTTTGGGATTTTTTCCTTTCTGACGGAGGGTTCGAAGTTGTTCTCGGTACCTTGGCTGGAGTTGACTGTAGGGTTTCACGAGGCAGAACTGACCCAAACCTGGATTGGAACAGGCTGAAGTGCACTGGCAGCTCCCTGTGTTGAACCAAGTGCTTCTCACACACGTTTTATCCAGAGCAGGACAAACTCAACGCACGCAGAACACCGAAACCTCGGAAAACCACGTGGGTTTTGGTCGGTTGTGGACCACAGGACATGCAGCCAACATTCTGGCACTGTGCAGCGAGGAGGGGCTGTCGTGAAATTGCTTTTTCTTGATCATAATGAGCATCAAACGGGATGGGAATGGAGATCCTGCAGAGCTGTGGCCGGTGCCTGCGGTGACACGATGGGATGGACACCAGCGGAGCGACGCCGCGGCTCCACCCGCCTTGGGAGGTTTAATTCTGAGGAAATTCCACACCTTTGGGGATTAATTCCACGGAAATCAGAACACAGCCACTCTGAGACACAAAGCTGCTCCGGGCTCCTTCTTTGGGACACAACTCCTCATCCTTGGCAGCTCCGCTCTCCGAACGCTTGGGAATGTGGCGCGGAGCAGAGCGGCGCCCCGGGGAGCTCCAGGGTATTTCCCTTCCAGGAAATCCCTGCTCCAAGTTTGCCTTTCTTTAGAAACTCTTCCCACATGCCTGGAGGCAGAACAGAGTCACACCAGAAAACAACAATATCCACACTGGAATAATTCTTCTCGAGAGAAGGACTGTTTGTTACTATGGGGAATTTTGTAAGTTTGGACGGGATAACGCTGGCAAAAGGAAACGGAATTTTCTATACAATTTTCAACTTTCAATGCGCTGCAGTGGTATTTATTTTTTTTTTCTTTCCTGATAGCTTGAATTTGCCTGTAACTTGTCTTTTTTGCTTACAAAATAATACAGTTAACTTTTAGACCTTCTAAATATATTTATTCAGTAACTCATAATCAGGATTCCACTTGTGTAAAAGTCAGGGGTGTTGACCAGAGAAATATTGTCAGTATTTCAAGCTGTGTTCCTTTCTTAGTTTGATATGGTTACTTCTATGTAAAAAATATAAAAAATTTAAAAAAAAAAACAAACAAAAAAAATCCACAAAACCAAGAAAAATGAAATGAAAAAAAAGCTTCTGTAGTTTTCTCCCCGGTGTAAATGATATTTATCAGTGATCTAGCAGATGTAATCTTTTTTTAAAGGTATTGGTAATAAATATTCTGTCATTTGTAAAGATACCTGTCTTCCAGGAGCCTTTTTCCTCTGCGTTTCGTTCTGCCCAGTGAGAAATTTCACCTGCTGAGACTGTCACTGAGGTGAAGATACAAGAGCTGGTTCAAGTCAAAACTTTGTGGAGGCAGGAAAAAAAAAAAAACCTTTATACATCTCTGGTCTAATTCTGCTCCCAAAACTGGCTGAAAAACTCTGTGGGGATGGATTTTGGGTGGATTTTGTAGAGCCACGGGCTGTCCAAGCCCATGGGGATGGAGCTGGTGGAGCATCTCTGACCCTGTGGCTGCAGCAAAGCCCCTCAGGCACTGGGGATTCCTCAGGGTTGGGGGGCACTGCTTGGAGCCACTCAATCTAATTCTAATTCAATTTAATTCAGAGAATTTCTAATTCTTTCAGGGCAGGAGTTGTACGATGCTCTCTGCATTTCAAAGGAGCGATGCTGCACTTGACAATCAATGAAGCACAAAAATAAACTGGCCCAATAGCATGAGTCCATGTACAAAAAGAAATGTAAAATTGCCATTTCCAGAGGCAGGTGAGGAGCAGCTCCTGGAGGCAGCAGGGCAGAGCTGGGAAGGAGGAATGCAAGGGTTGGGAGCTGGGTTTGAAGGGGAAAAAAGTCAGAAATTTATATTTTTCTGCTGTGGGAATGGGGATGGAGATGTGGGGTGGTGGTGCCAAAGCCTGACACAACCCTGGCTGCATCCTCCCTGCCTGGGATGTCCTGGACAAATTCCCTTTTCCCTCATGGCCTGGAATGAAGATTTTGCTCCAGGGATCACAGCCTGAGGAGGCAGCTCTGCCAGGAATCGTCCCCATCCTGCACCCTTGGTTCTCCAGCACGGGGAGATCCCACCACACCCCTGCACTGCCCCCAAAGGTGAGTGAGCTGGGGAAATGCAGGTGCTCCTGCTTTACACCAGGTTGGATTTATTTACTAGCAGGAGTACAATTTTGGCTGCTGGCTCTCCAAACCATCCAGCCCTGCCTGTCCCCAAGAGGACTCATCCTGAAAACACCAAGGACCTGACAAGTAAAATGTATTTAAATTGATTGCATTCATCTCTGCAATACCTTGCCATTGATGGGAATGGAATTATATGTGGAAATCTTATTTATTAGGCCACTTGAAGGCACAATGTAAAATACATTCCAGTAAGTGACTTCTCTTTAGTCTCATTTTTAGGATTTCACTAATGAAATTCTGATTTTAGATTGTTAAAGTTGGGCCCCTCAAATCCATCAAAAGCTCAGGCAGGAGAGACATTGGAGGCACAAATTAATGAGCTACATTAATTTTGATGGAGCAATGCTACTTCACCCAGATGAGAACTGGCTCATTTATTATAATTATTTTTAGTCTGTAGCATGTGGGAACTCCATTTCTTTAGGCACTTTCCAAAGAACCTTTGGCCTGGGTCAAATTTTTATTTTTATTGATTGTTAAAATGTTTAACCTCTCCTCTGGGCCAGCTCCATGGACAGGAGGTTTCTTGGAATTAGAAGGGACTCTGCAAGACCCTTTCTTGCAAAAGGGTCTTTCTTGCAAAAGAGAATTTCACGGGTCACAGCCTGAGGTTTGGGGCAGGAGGTTTGTTTGGGAACTCCCTCAGTGGATCACAGAACGCAGGTAAATACAGCAGAAACTGAGGCTCAAACCCAGGTTGTTTAAGATGGAACAACAGCAAAGGAAACCAGGCTGCAAACTTGGGTTTGGATTCTCAGAATTGCTGAAGTTGCACACCCAGGAGGAGCCCAGCTCGCTGCAGCTCAGACTCCTCAGAGCACCACCAAGTCCTTGGCACATTTCTTTAATGCCTGCATTTGAAATCTCTGCGTTCCCAGGCTGCTTTGTTTTGTTGGTGCCTTTGAGGAAGTTTATCTGTTTATGCCATTTTTCTCTTTGTTTTTTTTTTTTTTTCTTCCTTCCCTCCCTTAAGCTTTAATCCCTCGTGGCAGGAAGCACAAACAATCCCTTGCTGTCCTGGTGATGTCAGAGCCTGCAGAGGAGCCTTGGGCTGGAAATGAGACCCCCGAGGGTTTTGGGGTGGAAATGAGACCCCCGAGGGTCTTGGGGTGGAAATGAGCCCTCTGAGGGTTTTGGGGTGGAAATGAGCCCCCCAAGGGCCTTGGGGTGGAAATGAGTCAGAGGGCCTTGGGGTGGAAATGAGCCCCCGAGGGTCTCCTATGCCTGCCAAAGGGTGGAACCCTCCTGCCTGGGAGGATCCACCTGGGCAGGGGATGTTCCTGCAGAGCCCTCCCATCGCAGCAGCATTCCCTCACCCAGGAGAGTGACAGCACAGGGGAATGTTTTCCTGCTGGAATGGGGTACCTGAGGGTGCAGGATAACAAGAGAAAAGGAATCCATCAGCTCTTTCCCATCACAGCCCTTGTGCCATGACCTTCTATCCTGCTTTTGCTGGGACGTTTCCTTTGGTAATGTCTCGTTGTGCAAGGCACCTTGTGGAAGCGATTTCTCCTCCCCTCTGGGAACAGGGACACAGAGGAGCTGCCAGGGACCCTGTCCAGTGCTGCTGGTGACACTGGGGACGTGCAGCCTCTCAGAACACGGAATCCTCGAGGATGCTGCAGGGGACACCTTCAGCCAGGCTGCTCACCTCGGTCTCCGTGGAGCTGGTGCAGGTCCGTGCCCTCTGGAAAACAAACAGCCCTTTGAGCTGGGAGGGGGCTGCTTTGGGATGGGGAAGAGTTGGGTAAACCCCATGGCTCAGACTGGTGCATTTAGAGAGGATTTACCCAAAATGTTTCACGGTTTAGGAGCTCAGGAGAACTGGGGTCAACAGGAGGATTTTCCCCTCCTGCTGAAGCTCTCCCAGAGCTGTTCATCCCTTGAGCTCTGCACCCCAATTCCCCATTTGCCACATTTTCCATCCATCTGCAGCTGAGGATGAAGAGCCCCAGGAGGGCACAGAATCCTGAAATCATTAGGGCTGGAAAAAACCTCCAAAATCATCAAGGTCAACCTTTGATCTGATCCCACCACAGCCAGTAAATCCCATCACAAAGTGTGGTGACTCCACCACTTCCCTGGGGAGCTTTTCCAGGCCCTGAGAGCACTGCCAGTGAGGGAACACGGGCTGTGGCACAGGAATGTTTCTGAATGCACAGCAGCAAAGCCCATTTCTGCTGCACAAACACATGTGCAGGGCTGCAGAGGGAGCAGAAGCAGCAGCTGAGCTGGTGGCAAGCCCTGCAGGGTGGCAGGTGACAAAGCAGGGACGAGCAGGTTCCCACGGGCCACCACCGAGCAGGGCTTTCGTCACCCAGCCCTGTTTACAGGGTGAATTTAGGAACTGGGTGTCCCAACAAAGAACTTCACCCTCCCTGGTGACCTCAGCGGGGCCCTGGGTCATGGCCTCACCTCTCCTTGCCAGAGCCACCAACGGTGACAGCTGAAAACAAGGCAGTGCTGCTGCTGAGAATGTGAAACTGCCTTTGCAAGCTCACATTCTCCACCTGCAGCATTAATATTTGCAGTTTCTCATATTCTTAGTTGTGATGCCCCAAGTCATGGCGGTTTACACCAGGTAATTAAAAACAAACATGTTTTCTTGACCAGGCCATGGAGGGAGAACAATATCCAAAAAATCAAACCCTTGTTCTGAGGTGAAATGAGAACCAAGCTGCTGAGCAGACAATGAGGGGTTTATCTCATCTGTAAGGTAAATGTATTTATCAGAAGTAACAGCTATCATAATCAGGCTCAAGTCCAGCTTAACAGCAGGAGCAAAAATGGTGAGGTTTAACAAAGCCAGGTCTCCAGGAGCCCCCCAGCAGCTGCCAAGGCAGAGCTCCCTGCCTGACTGTGCAGAAACTGCATTTCCCTATAAAAGGCAGAGCTAGGGCTGTGGCACCGTGTGCCTGGAATTCCATGGATATTCACAAAGCACTCCTTTATCCTTTTGTTGGTTTTTAACCCTTCCCAAAGCACAACACCTGCAAACCAAGGCAGATCCAGAGCTGCAGCACACTGAGACCTGTCCCAGAGGAGGGGGCCATGCAGCCCAGTGAGACCCCACCACAGCAGAGAGGATTGCTGATTCCCAGCCTCAGGAATTCCACATTCCATGGGTTGTGTGGGCATGGGGTCATCCAGTCGAAGGTTGGAATTGATTGCCTTGGAGGTCTTTTCCAAATTTAATCATTCTATGATCCCATTTGCTCCCAGCCTTACAGGCAAAAAGCAGCACACGAACACAAGTATTCCTTTCTAATTTAGTAACTAAAATGTTATTTTACCTCGTAGTCAACTGGGAAGAGGTCTCGGAATTTGTTGCTGGGTGTTGGAATTGGTGGAAACAGTCTACTCCACAGGTGGTTTCTGTAAAAGACAACAGAGGAGGGATGAGAGAGGGAGGGATGTGAGAGGGAGGGATGTGAGAGGAGGGATGTGAGAGGAGGGATGTGAGAGGGAGGGATGTGAGAGGGAGGGATGTGAGAGGGAGGGATGTGAGAGGGAGGGATGTGAGAGGGAGGGATGTGAGAGGGAGGGATGTGAGAAGGCTGCTGCTCCTGGAGATGTGAGAGGGCTGCTGTTCCTCATGGATGTGAGAGGGCTCCTGTTCCCAAGGGATGGTTTCCTGGGCACAGCACACGTTCAGCCCCAGCAGCAGTGGGCTCTGCTGCACCTCCTGCCCCACTCCTGCTCCAGCCTCCAGCAGCAGCGGCTCACAAGGGGTGCCAGTCATGGGTGATGGTCCCCAGCGGGGCTGGGCAGCCCAGGGCACCCCTGGGGATGTGTGGGTGCCAAGGGGGAGGTGGCTGAGGGTGTCCCCCAGCCTGTCCCTCCGCAGCCACAGCCGCTCCCATCCCGTGCTGGGGCTCTGGGACAGAATTGATTGCTCTGATCTGTTGGTGCTCGTGTTCTTCCCAAGGCTCTGCTGTCATGTCCCTCGTTTGGACAGCCAAGACAAGCTGTCTCTGCTCAAACTCTGGTTTGGGGACACAAACTGCCCGTGCCTGGTGGAGGGAGAGCAGCCACAAATAATGGTGTGCCGGGGGAGAGGCAGCGGGCAGGGAGGCAGCAGGGAGGGCTGGCAGTAAATGGTTCTGTTTAGAGCTGTAATAATTCATCCTGGTGACACCCTGAGAGCCTCCCTGGCCTGGCTGGGCACGCAGCACAGCGATTTTTGTGATAGCAAAGAGGGAACTTTCCTTGCCTTGGGTACATCCCAGAGCTCAGAGCTCACATTGCAGGCACCAGAATGCTCTCGTTGTCTCCACCCCTGGATGGCACCATTTCCAAAAGGGCAGGTTTTGGTGAGAACTTGGCCTGAGTGAAGCCTCTTTAGCCCAGAATTGGTAGTCCACCTCAGTTCTGGATGAAGCTGAGACCAAGGTGTGGGGCTTGTGGGCCTGAGCTGCTCCTCTGCCCTGTTTATTTTGTGACAAAATCCCCGGCTGATGTCTGCTCAGTTCAGTGCTTATGTTCTTAGGACTTTTCTTCTCCCAAAAGCTTTCTGAGTTCTGTCAAGTTTCCCTTTATCCTGTTATTATTCTCCTGGTGAGGAGGAATAATATTTTCTGTCTATCAGCTCGGAGCTAAACCTTGCTGGCGGAGCTGCTGCTGCCTTGAAGGTGACATTGACACTTCATTAATGATCAGGGGAAGGGAAGGGCCACCCCCTGCTCACACCACAGACAGGACCAGGCAAACTGGGGGATATCTCCCCATTGCTGCACGAGGATGAGGCTCTGGGAGGGAATTGTACAGCCAGAAATGGGAATATGGGCAGGAAAAACAGGGCGTGAGGTGTTTTGGGGGAAATGTTTGCATTTCTTTTGTTGAAAGGCTGGACACAGTGGAGGCTCTGTGGGGTGCAAAGGCTCAGTGAGGATGTTTGCTCCCCACCAGAGGGGTGGGACAGGAGAGTGGCTGCTGCTGGAGCTCAGGAGCGGGGCAGAATGAGTGCCAATATCCCTGCAGCAGCCCCTGGCATCGTGTCCAGCCTTCCCAGCTCTGCCCTAAGGATCAGACACTGTGCCCTCACCAGGGCAGCTTTGCAGCTCTGCTGTCCTCACAGCTCCCCCTCTTCACCAGCTCCCCAAACTTTCCAAAAGGCCACACCATTCCACTGCACCTCATTTCAGCTCTGATCTGTGCCACTGCTGTGCAATGTACCCAAAGAGATTTGCTTCTGTTTGGGATTGTTCCTCGTTGTGCTGTTTGCCAGTGACAGATTTTGATGGAGCCACATCAAAATTATTTATTGAGTCAGCAGAAAGCGTAAGTTCCACGTCACTTCTGGAAGGGAAACACTTGAGGGGGAGTGAACAAATGCTCCAGAGAAATGAGGCAGAAGCACACGTGTGGCCATGGGGGCTGCTTCACCCCTCAGCTTTGCAGGGAGGCGATGGTGGGGTGGTACCCTCAGAATGGTTCTGCTCCTTTTTGGAGTTTACTGAAAAGGGAGTGATGTGATTAAAGATCTTGTCACCAAAAGCATCCCAGGTAGCTCTGTTGGTGTCTGCAGAGGTGAAGGCACAGCCCTTTCCATTATCCCTACTTGCACTTTCCCATGGGACCCTCCTGCCTCAAATCAGCATTTCAGGGTCTCCAGTGTTTGTGCTGTGTCTGTCTGCCTGAAATTCCCACTTTTCCCATGGGCTGTGACACGAAAAGGCCAGAGATAAACAAAGAGAAACAAGCAGCAGAACAAGTTCTTCTTTTCCCTCTTCTAAGCACTGTGATGAGACTGAGGAAGATTTGCTTTTTCTCCAAGTGCCTTTCTTCCCTTGAGCATCCCCGGGGAGTTTTCCCAAAGCTGGCTGGTGCCTGCTGGGTTTGGAGTACAGAACAGGGGGGGACCTGGATGATCACAGCGATTTTGGGGCGTGGGGGCACCGAGTGCCCTCCTGCCAGCTAAGAGGAGCAAGTTACTGACTCCATCCTGCTGTGGGACCACCTCCAGCAGAAAATGTTGTTCCTGGGGAAGTACAGACACTGCTCACTCCTACAGACAGAGGGCAAATCAGGAAAACATCCAATTGAGGTTTTTCTCAAGTCTGTAACCCCATCCGCCTCTGCGAGTAAGTGAAGGGAAAAGCCTGCCCAAAGAGTCCCAGAGGGCTCCTTTGCCTTGCAGCACTCCTCCCAAATGGTGGTCTTTATCCCTGATGCCTGCGAGTACACAGAAAAATTTATAGACCTCTTTGCTGTAATGAAATTCCTTATAATGGCTGCAAATCGCATGAAATTTGAAACGATTCCGTGGCTTGAATTGCAGAGCGCACTTCATGAATTTTCAAGAGCAGTAAAAACAGAGAGTGCTAATGAAACTGTGATCTGGGGAACCTGCTCGATTTTTCTTTTTTTAATATCTGCAGGTACAACACTGTGTTTCATCTTCTTACGCTCCTCCATCCTCCCGGGGCAGGCTGGGGATTAGAGGAGGAGAAGGAGCAAGGAGCAGCAGGGAAGGGTGGAATGAGGTGAGCAGCTCCATGAAATTCAGTGCAGAGTGGAGGTAAAATTTTCATCACGCTGGCAAAGAGAGAAAGTAATGAGCCTGTGGGTGTTAGGGAATTTTATACTGGGGAGAAACTCCTGGAAGCAACCAAGGTAGCTGCAAGCAGCTGGAACTGGAAAAACTCCCTGAAATTTGGATTAAAATCATAAAATGCCTTATTACAGCATTTCCAAGTTGAGTAGAAGTATTTCCCTGCATTTATGTATTCCAGGGTGTCCAAATGGGGTAACTGTGATACTCAAATGCTTGCAGAACTCCCCAGGAAACCACGGAGCAGTGGGATTGCTGTAAACTGGTCTGGATTTGATGAACTGAAGAAGATGCTGGAGCAGGGGAGCACCTCCAGCTCCAGGTGAATCCATAAAGAATCAGAGATGTAAGTGAGAGCAGTTTGGGGTTCTCAGCAATGCATCAAGGCTGGGGACAAGTGACACATGACAGGAATAAACTCCCTGGGCACTTCTTGTGTCCTGCTCCTAGCAGGGCTCCTCCCTGGGCAATGCTCTGCTCATCAGCTCCCTGAGAACAGGGTACACAGGCAGCAGGCACCCAAGGCAGAGAGAACAGCAAATATTCCCTTGGAACAAACATTCCTGCAGCCAGGACCTTCACTGGATAAAGAAAACACGGCAGGGAAAGGAAAACAGCCAAGGATGTATCGGGATGGCCAATAAATGAAAAGGCAGTGAAGAAATGACTCAGGAATTAGCAGAGTTGAGGACAGCACTTCCATTGTGGGCTGCTAATTACTGCGTGTTTCAGGGAAGCTTCTAATTACAGGGATTCCTTAATTTATCACTCCTGATTTGACTGTCCCAGACACAGATGCAAAGTGTAGCTGGGCTTCCTCCCTGCACATTTGGCATTGCCTTTACTAGATGGCATCCAGAGCCTCTGCATAATTAAAAATAAATTGAATAGATAGTTCAAATACTCCAGCAAACACCGGAGGTCTGTGCATTTTGGCCATGAAAGATGCTCTCAGCAGCTTTCACCAGGGATAAATGCAGATGTCTGGGGAAATCACTGACCCAATCAGGTGCTTTTAAGTGAAGAAATGAGATAAGGACAAATGGATTTTTAACAAATTCACCCCAGCACATGGGTTTGTTGTATAAGATTAAATTGAAAACTCTCTTAGCCCACAATTTTGCTGAATGTTATTATTGATAATTAAGGAGGCTGATTATTTTTACTTTGTGTATTTATGGTCCAATACCAAACTCAGTGCCTTTTCCTGGAATTAAGCAAAGTTTGTGACATCCCTTCACACTTGTTGAACACCCAGGGTTTAGTTTTATAATAATAAAAAGAATATGCTGATACTTACATTTTGCATATTATAGCAACAAGCAGGAATGTGCAGAATACGAACACACAAAGCAGAGTGAAAACCCAGGTTATGGAATTCTCCAGTTTATTCTGCCCTGAATTTCAAGAAAAAAAAATTAAATATATTATTTTAGTGCAGATTATTTGAAACACTCTTTTAAAATATTTCATCAGCTTTTTAAAAATATTTCATCAGCTTTTTCATGTGGTTGTATTCAGATCACAAATTAACATTCAAATCAACATGATAAGTTTTCAAATTAACATGAAAAAAATAGCTAGAATTAGAAATTAATTGCAGAGCTTGAAGAAGAGTTTCCATGGCACCGAATTTCTGATTTCAACAATACATTTTTTTTATTTTGAAGGAGAGAAGAAGTGGCTGAGAAAATGGCTGAGGCAAGAACCTGTATTGTACCAGTGAACTGTACCAAATGTCTAAAACCTCTTTTCCATAAGAGAAACTGAATTAAGTGGTCCTGTCCTTGGATACTGTTGAGATGTAAGTACATTTTTATGGAAGACCAAGGTTTTTTTGCCATCAGAATGAGTTTTCAATGTTTGCTACATGAGCCAGGTGGGGAGGTCAAGAGGACGTGTTGGAGAAAGGAGGTGAAACACTGAAGATTTGAATTCCTGATAAAAGAGGGGAAATGTAGCAAACAGGAGAGTGTAAGAGGGTATTTTTAAGTGAAAAAAAGGAAGTTAAGAAACTCCAAAGATAAGAGCAAAGGAGGATGTCTAAAAACAAACAGTTGATAACGTGCAGTGATAAAGGAACTGATGTTTCCAGAACAACTTGTTCAGCAGGCAGGAAATGCAGAGCAAAGCGGGGTGAAGGATCCTGCTCCAAAGATGCTAAAATTGTGCTCTTTTTTCCCCCTACATTTCAGGGGTGAGATAATTTCAGTAAAGCAATGGTGAGATGATGTCTCATCATAATTTTAAGGGTGAACATCACAGTGATGGCAGAGAAACACCTGTAAAAACTGAAGTGATGCAAGAAAAGGCCTCGAGTTCATAGCAATCTCTGAAAACATTCACAAAGCACTGTCTAAAACAAATCCCCCTTGAAAGTGGCTGTTTTATTTTTAATGGAACAGATTTCAATCCCCTGGGCATTAACAAGTCAGGTTTTTCCTTCAAACACTTATTTTTCTGTTTCCTGTTAAAATTCCCTGATGTCGCACACGCTATTGATCAGGCAGCATTTGCTCCCCAGCAGTGGAATGATGTGAATTATTAATTATTATGGAATTGTGGAATAATATGGAATTATGGGATAATTATGGAATTATTAATTATCCTTACCAACAGAAATAACTTCACTCCAGTCACTCCAGAATCCTCTGGCACAGCAGATGTGGTTGTGATTGGCTCTCATCCTCACAGAATATCTGCTGGTGACATCGATCCGCAGTCGGAAGCTGTTTGAGGAGATTTTCAGTATCTGTTCAAAAAACAATTTGTGTTGTTACAGATGAATTAAGACTAAACCATTCAGAAAAGAAACTTTAGCCCTGATGATCTTTTTATTGTTTTTATTGACTGTGAGCAGCTGGCCTTGCTTTGGAGGCAAGATCTCTATTTTTATAGGTGTAACTTCACCTGACACACCAATATTTCAGGGCTAATTCCTGAAAAATGCCTCATTTTCCCATTCTTCCTTTAAACACTTAATGCAGGATTTTCAAGATGGCAAAAACTGTTTGGAACCAGATGAATAAAGCTGAGTAAATCCAATTTTGTCCTGCTTTCCCAAATCTCTTGGGGATGGTTTGTTGCAGTAAAGGTATTGAGGAAAAGAGGAAGGCAAATTCCAGCTGCAGAGGACAGGAATGCTGGATAATCTGGGATGCTGGAGGAGCAATTACCTGCTTGTTACCTGACTTCAGGTTGATGAGGTAAAATTCATATTCAAAACATTCCTTATCGAAAGGAGAAATTGGCTTCTCCCACGTGGCCAGGAGATCATTTTCCTCCAGGGATATGCTGATATTTCTGGGAACATTCACTTTCTCTGCAAAAAGAAAACTGTTCTGTAAGTTATTTATAGAGACAAGTTTAAATACTAAAAAGTGGAGCATTTTATAACCTGATACTGTTTCCAAGTAGGATCTATAATTCTTGAATTTATTTCTCATTTTGGACTGAAAAGATAAGGATTTAGGAGGAATAACTACATTGTAGGTAATATTATGGGGAAAGAGTTTGGAAAATTCACTTAAAAGTTTTGGAAAACTAAATCAACTGAAAATTAGTATTAGGAATGATGCTTTGGCTAACAAACAGATAAACTGATTGCCTTTCTTACCTCTTGTTTTTGCCATTCTATAATTTAAAATAGATTATTAAAATCAAATTTAGTTAAAACATCCAGTTATCTCTTCTAATTTCCTTAAGATGACTGCAAAACCAAATTTTTTCACCTGAATCCACTCAATCCAGTAGAATTTGCTCACAAATCTTTTGACAATCCTGCCAGACATTTTTGATAATTTTTTTATCAAAGTTTCCTACTCACCAATGGCATTTTGGTTAAATAACTGCTGGAAAGGCTTGATTGCAGCACGTTTGCTGGAGCCATTAATGTGTATGACAATGAGTTTGTCAATCTCCCCAGGTTTAATCTGAGTACTCGAAAATCTGCACTCAGTATTCCTGTTCCACTTGTCCTTGATGTAACTGTGGCATTCCTCAGTGTGTGTCTCGTACCTAAATTAAAATGTTGGTGAGACAGGATGCTCTTAAAGGAATTGACAGCTGGCTGAAAAGGGAGAAAACACCAACCTGTAAAACAGAAAGTACTTGGTGTCTTCTGGTGCCCCCTGGCCAGGGAGCCACGTGCAGTGGAGAGAGACATTGCCAGGAATGGTGACGTGAGTGACACAGGACAAGTTAGTGACAGAGGTCTCTGCAGCACCTGGAGAGGCAAGGAATTACAGGGCAGAGTGAAAACCTCACTGAAAATCAGAACAAGTTGGTGTTGCTAAAACACTCTGATTCCATTACAGCTGTGTCTGCTGCATCCAATTCTTTCTTATCACACAGGATGCGTGGAGGGATGGGTGGGTGGATGGATGGATGGATGGATGGATGGATGTTCCCAAACAAATTCAAGCTGTGCCACAACACCATGTATTTCACGTGTAACAAGGCAACAATATCCTCAGTGCACCACAGGAGGTTAACTCAGCCTTAGCAAGGCATTTTTAGAAAATTTTACAGGTATTATTGATATTTTGCAACTCCAGATTGTACTCCAGGCTGCACTGCAGTAGAGAAAGGCCTGGACTAAATCCTTTCGTAGCGGGTAGAACAGAAAATGCTGCATTTTTATTTTAAAGCACTAAACCTGTCACCTTTTGATGTTTAGTTCACAGACTGGGGCAGAACACAAAATCCAGCCCTTCCCTGGGCTGTCCTTACCTGGCAGAGGTGGCAGTTTTCCCTTCACCCAGTCACTGCTCATCTGAAGGCCCTCCTGGAGGAGCAAGGTCCGGACGCACGCGGAGAAGCCGTTGTGAAGCGCTGCTGTTCGGACACTGTGAGTCCTCTTGGTGTCATACTTGAAATTAAAAATATCAGATGGGAGCCAAAATAAGGCAAAGATTGAGCCAGTCACTGGGGCGAGCCCAGTGAGTTGAGCTGAATGGGGAGCCAGCACTTAAAGCCAGTATCCATCATCTCCTCCCAATGAAAACTGCAGGGACTGCAATTGCCAAAGCTTGTCCCAGCAGAGCTGTATCCATCACCATGGCTCAAAGGGAACCTCTCCAATGCTCAGTGTGTGTTTAGATAAAAGAGAACACCAGGGATTTAGCCTACTTAGAGTCCCTGATTTATTATTTATCTTACCTCTTCAGGCACAGGGCTCAGGATTCTCACATCGTATCTAATGGTGGAGTTGTTTTGTTCTTGAGCAGGGTTTGGTTTCCAATGTAACAGCACTTGAGCTATTGCAGAGACTGTGAGGGTGAAGTTGAGAGGTGGGAAAACTTGAACTGGAGGGGAGAAAACAGAAATATCCATGAATATCCAATCTAGTGAATTGTTTAGAGCATAATCTGTTTGCAAGCACTGAGCAATGCAGACAAATAATTTAATTTCAACATTATATTCTCTAACAGCTTCTTATCAAATATTTCTAATATTTGAAAAAAATAACTTTAAATAACCAAAGCCTTTTCAAAAAAGAATTTATTAAAACTTGGCTTAAAAATGAATTTTTACAACAGTTTCAACTTGAAAATTACTCTGAAGTATTACATTTGGCTTGTTAATTAGGTTCAGGTTTTTCATCTTAGTCCTCATTGTCACACAGACACATAAGAAACAGGGCTGGTGGAGTGACCACCTGCATGAACAATTCCCACCCACATCAGCTTGCAGGAGAGGGTAACGTGGGGGGCTTTCAAAGAGAGGTTTGACAGCCACAAGGGGCTGCATGTGAGAGTAGAACCAAAATGATGAACAGAGGAATTAAGCACAAATGGAAGAAAGCATAGAAGGATGGGAAGGATAATTTAAAATGACAGGGCAAGAAGGATTCCTGGAGCTCTCATGGAAATGAGGGGGAGCTCGTGCTGGGGGGAATGTTAGCATATAAATAGCAGGGCAGGGAGATAATCAATCTGCTCCCCTCCTGTTCTTCAGAGCCTGCCCTCCCTTATTTGCCAAATTCAAGGCAGTTGAGGGATATCAGCACCCCTGGGAGCGTCCAAGGCCAGGTTGGATGAGGCTCTGAGCACTCTGGTCTGGTGGAAGGTGGCACTGGATGGGCAGGGGTGGCACTGGATGGGCTTTAAGGCTCCTTCCAACCCAAACCCTTCTGTGATTCCATGATCAGCCCCCCCGTCTCTTCTCCCGTGATTCCAACCTTTGATGCCCAGGAGTTCCATTTCCAAGCACACATTGCTGTGGCAAAACTGTCCCATAAAGGCTCAGAAAACCCCAAGACTCCCAAAGCACCCAGAACTGCCCAGCCCAGAGGATTTGGCACAGGTTGTGTCTCCATGATTTGAGGTCCTTCCCTCTCAAAGCAAACCAGGTACCATTGGGAAAAACCTGTCTGGGACAGGGTACAGCTGTCCCAGAAAGCAGGACAGCACATCCATGGTCCATGGCCTGCCAGGGACTGTTCTGTCCACGTGTAGAACCCAGCACAAAGAGGGGCCTTGGGCACCCACCAGTGCCAAATTTCCCCCTGGCAGAAGGAACCTCCTCACCTCCTGCACCTTGAGGCAGCTTTGGCTGAGCCACGTTTGTTGTCCAAAGCAGAATCAGGAAAACTCTCATCCCACTGGCCATCACCTCGGATGGTGGGTGGGCACAGCCAGGGATCAGCACATGTGTCTGGTGACCTTTTTACAGGAGCTGAAAAAGAACACAATCCCGAGGGTTAAGCACACAAACCATGGATCGTCATCTATCCACACCATCAAAGGTGTGAAACAGCTGCCTTGAAGGGGTAGAGTCTTCTTTTCTTGCAGGAAAATGCTTCTTGTGGGAGCTAAATTTAATGTAAGTACCACCAAGCTCATTTCATCTTGCTCCCTTTGCTAAATTTAATGTAAGTATCACCAAGCTCATTTTGTCTTGCTCCCTTTGCTAAATTTAATGTAAGTACCACCAAGCTCATTTCATCTTGCTCCCTTTGCCAGACCCCTCTGAAAAGCTGCTGGTTCCAAACCTTCATGGGGATGTTCAGAGCAGCCATGGAACTGGAGCATTTCTCCATGGAAGGTGAGTCAAGTTCGTGTATATTGGCTTTCAGGAGAGTCCCATTTCCTTCAAGAACAGAAATAACCATATTTTTATATCCTAACCTATATAAAATAGCTGCTTACTGGGATTTGCTTTCCAGTTACTACTCCAATAAAGCTCTCTAAAGACAGAGTCAGTGCTCACCTCAAGGCTAATTCTCCACTGTTAATTACTGGGTGTAAGAGAAACTGTTTTGTTTGTTTCTAATTTAAATGAATAACTATTTTTAATCTTAAACCGAACATTTTCCTGTAGATTGTTTCACGAATTACTGGGAGAAAAAAAAAAGATCTCTGTGTAATCATTCATGTATAACCTAACAGAAATATGGGCTTCCAGAACAGCAGCTTTCCAAAATGTTCTTACAGAAGAGAAATGCACCCTCCCAGCCCAATCTCAGCGCTTCCCTGGGGCACTACAGCAATTGGTCGTATGGAAAACATAATATTTTCCAATGGTAATGAGCAGGAATAACCCAGGGCCTGGAAGCACTCCCACTGATCACAGTTGGAATAATTCTGCTGTACAGAAACTATTTTTCAAAATGCAGTCGGAGCGCTGAGTTCATTAAAATGACACATCATCTACAGTAGAGTGTGTTTTTAATGTCCAAGTCCCCTCATTATCTATATTCACATTTTGTGCCTCTCTGCTTTCCTGACAGCCAAAATGTGCACGAGGCCAGCAGAAATTCGGGAGTTTGCTAATGGATGATTCCTGGGGAGCCAGGGTTTGATTTTATGTACATTGGGTTATTGAAAGACATTTTGGCCAGGCATTTCGGTTCTCCCAAAATGTAGCAAATCACAGACAATGGGACAAATATTCTCCACAGCTCACATTTGTGCCTGCCCAAATTATTGGCACCAGGTTTTCTTTGCTGTTTCAAGAAACATCATTTCATTTACCTGATGAGACCATTAAATACACTAATAACTTTTTCTCTGTTTAGAATGAAAAATTCATTATCCTCACATCCCTGAAAATAAAAACTAACTTTGGGAAAGATGCTTCATTAGTTTCACTGCTCAGAGCACTCATTCTTTTGTTTTTTTAGAAAAGCAATGACTTCAGTACATTATTTTAAAAAAATCTTTAAAAAGCCTCATGTTTTGCAAGTGCTCAGGATTCACATCTACTTGAATTATGTCAGTGTGTTGGTTTCAGGCATTTAGCACAACTAGAAAAGCTGACTCTCCCTTGGGTTTATTTAAAGCAGCTTTGGCTACCTGTGGATTTATTTTTTTCTACTTTGTCCTCAAAAAATGAAGGGTTCTGATTCTACTTTTCCCTATACATTCACAAAGATCCTAAAGATCTTCTTTTTTCTTTTGCTGTCTAAAAGCTTGCATGTATTATATCTTTTATTTTCTGAGCAGCATATTACTGAATTGAAACGGGATATAAAACGTTACTGTAATACAGATGAGTCTTAAATTATTATCCTATTCTCTCCAGTTTATTTTTTCTTGTTTTGTTTCCCAAAATGCTATTTTTTTCTCCTCAGATTGCTTTCCTAAGACTGAAAGCACAGCTTTTGGAAGATGTATTTCTGCAGCTCTATAAGACCACATCCTCCAAGAACAAACTGCAGTCTGTGATCCCCTGTTTTATAGGAAAAAATGCTGAAAAGAGAATCAAAGTGCATTCAAGTAAAGATGCTAACTAGAAGTCTACAAGAGGATTATGCTCCTCATATCCAAAAATGGATATGGTAAGTTTTCAGGACAAATAAAAGTTTTGATGATATTATGGTTTGGTAATACAGGTAAAAAGTAATGAGCAAAGGGTAAAGGGGATATTTCCTTTGTACAGGGAATATACTCATTTTAGAAGGATAGAAATCCAAAGCACAAAAACAGCCTCCTAAAGGTGATGATTTTCTCCCTTCCAGCAGATGTGTCCCAATATCTCACACACAACCAAGCAGCAGCAGATTCCAGATGCTTTTCCCAGTGCAAACTGACTTTGAAAAGCAGGACTTTCTGAACTTCAAAGCAAGCCCAAGGCAGACCCCGAGCCCAGCAGACACCCCGGGAGGTTACCTGTGCATCTCCAAGCCCTGTGAAGAGTTGGCTCTGTTTGTTCTCCATCCTCTGGGTGCTCTCCCTGTGGGTTTCTTTTATAACTGCTGCCTTTCTAGGACCAACGTGACTGGCACCTCAGAAATTATGGCAGAGGGTAAGTGAGATAAGAACGCCTTGAAAAAGAGAACTACGCATTTAACCACAGGGTGGAAGGCCCAATATAAGCAGAGTTTAGCCCAGAAATGGGTTTATTTTATTTATTGAGAGTTAGTTATATACAGTGGTCTGAAAGTTCTCTAATGACTTTTCAAGAGAATGAATGTGCTGATTCACTGTGAAGAAATCACCTACAGTCACACTGCTGATATCCCAATATCCTAGACATCCTTAGAAAATTAAACACAGACATTGCTGGAAAACTGTTCAGCTTCTGTCCAGTTTTTTTTAAGGAATCTTGTCCAAAGCTTTCGCCATACACCCATGCACACAATGTGCATTCCTAATACTATGTTGAAAGCTTTGAGCTGTGATCCACAGGGTTGGATAACTTCTATATTCCCAGAGAAGCTGCGGATGCCCTGTCCCTGGAAAGGTTCCAGGCTGGATGGGGCTCATGGAAGGGGTTGAACAGGATGATCTTTAAGGTTCTGTCCAACCCGTTCCATGATTCCATGATGGTAACACAGCTCACAAACAGGAGAAGGAGCAGAATCCAACCGAAGGGCCCCAGGAAGACCCTGCAGGGAGTGGGGCTGTGTGTGATGGAACTGTGGAAAGGATGAGGAGAAGGCTAATGACTCCCCCTCACTAACAACCTGGAATCCAAGTTATTAATGTGCAGGTGACACAAGCTGGGAGAGGCGAGTGCTTTGGGGCTCGGGCTAGAGCTAAGCAAGCTCCTGCCAAATTGGTGGCAATGGGTGTCACTCAACGCGGGCAAGATCTCAACTGCATTTAGGCATTATCTTAAATAATCAGTGATCACTGATAAGGTGTCTGCTCCACAGAACACGGTGGGGTTCTGGAGGGGTCAGTGCTGGAGTGCCCATCCCTGGGGTGATTTAAAGCCATGTAAATGTGACACTTGGGGACACAGGGCAGTGGTGCACCTGGCAGCGCTGAGGCGCAGTTACACTTCATGATTTTAGACAACTTTTTCAAAATTATGTCTTTCTGATTCAGCGACTTAACATTTAAATGCTACCGAGTCTCTTTTTATCAGGGAGAAGAAACTGATCAATTCCATCCCAGTTATTTTAGCATTACCTAGCAGGTTTTCCCCCTGTTGTAAATGGTTTTCCCGTTGTAAGTCTTCTTCTCTCAAATGAAACGAAGGCACGGTAAAGCTTTTATGATTTTATTGAGGATTTTTTTTTGTGAATCATTCCCGTCCGAGTGACGACAGCACGGTACCGCTGAGGGGAGCGGGGACGGAGCGAGGCCCGGCCCGGCCCGGCCCCTGAGCGGAGCCGCTATCCCCGAACCCGGCCCGGTTCGGCCCCTCCGCTTTCCCCGAGCCCGGCCAAGACCCTTCACGATGCCGCTTTCACCGAGCCGAGCCCGGCCCCTCAGCAGAGCCGTTTTCTCCGAGCCCGGACCGGCTCCTCCGCTTTCCCTGTTCCCGGCCCGGCCCGGCCCTCAGCGGAGCCGCTTTCCCCGAGCCCGGTCCGGCCCCTCAGCGGACCCCCTTTCTCAGATCCCGGCCCGGCCCCTCCGCTTTCCCCGATCCCGGCCCGGCCCCTCCCCGGCCCCGCCCTGCCGGAGCCCGGCGCCGCTCTGAGCTCATCGCCCGGCGCCGCCGATCGGGAGCTGGGCCCGGCACCCGCGGCCGGCTGGGTGAGTGAGTGAGGGGCGGCGGGGCCGGGGCTGGGCGCGGCCGTGCCCCCGCAGATGTGGATGTGGATGTGGGCTGAGCTGTTGGTTGTGCCCCGCAGGGCCGGGCTGTGGCTGCTGCGGCGGCGGCACGGCGGGAGCGGCACCATGAGGCTGCAGGCGCCGCAGTTCCAGGCGCTCTTCACGCCGGGGCTGCGCAGCGTGGCCGGTGAGTGCTGGGGCGGGGGGACCCGAAAAATGTCCCTGAGCGCAGCCCTGGGGGGATTCGGGTTGGGAGGGACCGTAAAGTTCATCCCAACCACACCTTCCACCCGAGCAGGGTGCTCAGAGCCCCGTCCAGCCTGGCCTTGAGGTGGGCCACAGCTTCTCTGGGAGTTCCATTCCAGGCCCTCACCGCCCTCACAGGGAAGAATTTATTCCCGATATTTAATCTAAATCCACTCTCCTTCACCTTAAGGCCGTTTCCCCTTGTCCTGACACTCCATGCCCTGGTGAAAAGCCTGTCCCGAGCACTTTTCTGCTCCAGGGTCTCCTATAGCCTGTTTCTCCAGGCCAAACACCCTCAGCCCGGCTCCAGGGACATGGCAGAGCTCCTTTTCCCTGTTGTAGGCCGATTCCATGATTCCCTGTTGTTCCTGGAGAAATCTGGGTTCATGGGTCTGCCATAAATAACCCGAGTACTTTTCCCTTGTCAGCCCTTGACTATTCGCAATGATCCCCAGCCCAGAGTCCCCAGTGCCAATTAGAGCCCCACCAATATTTAGGGTATCGGAAAAGCTCCAGAAGAATAAACCAGAAATTACAAAGAAAATATCTGTGGGTGCTCAGCTGGGTCACGAATTAGTGCATTTTGCATGAAGCTGTGAGGTATTTGCTGCGCCTTGCATATTTGAGTGTTTGTTCCCACATCTGTGATTTTAATTTTGTGAGAAGGCAGGTTATGGCTAACTGTGCCGTGGGTTTGTGTGAGACATTGCTTTGTGGTTTTCCTTTCCTCCCCAGAACTGTTTGAGAAGAAGAACTATGAGCTGAGAATAGCAGGAGGGGCCGTGAGGGATTTATTGAGTGGAGTGACACCACAGGACATCGACTTTGCCACCACAGCCACACCAGCAGAGATGAAGGAGATGTTCACAGCAGCTGGGGTTCGTCTGATCAATAACAAAGGAGAAAAACACGGAACCATCACTGCCAGGGTTGGTTTGTGACTTGATTTGTTTTTTTTCTACTTGTCTACGGATGTGCAGCATGTCCAGTACAAAACTGGCAGCGTGCTGCTTCTTTGTTGAAGTATCACAACAGGGGTTTAAATGAGACCCCGCTTTAAGGCATGGAGGGATTTTTTGATTATTCATTGTAGAATTCAAGTAATTATCATATTATAATACTGCTGTGTCATCAACAGAGAAGATAATGTAGGCTGCCCACACATGATCCTAATGTTTCCTGCTCTTGATTTTCTCTCAAGTTCTGTTTCTTCTACCTTGCCCTTAGTCCATCTCTTGCAGGAAGATTTCTGCAGGCTCTGTAGAAAATCTATAATGTAAAGATTATTTTCAGGGGTTCCTATTTCTCAGTTGTCAGCTCTGCATGAAAACATGTCCCACTTTGCTTTGCATGTGTCCACTCTCTGTTTGCAAGCACAGGGCTGAAAAGATCTGCAGCTTCCACATTTCATTTCATGGTTGTGTTGAAGTAACAATGTCTGTGGGATTTGCAGCTCCATGAACAGAATTTTGAAATTACCACTCTCCGAATAGATGTTGTCACTGATGGACGGCACGCAGAGGTGGAGTTCACCACTGACTGGCACAAGGATGCTGAGAGGAGGGATCTGACTGTCAACTCCATGTTTTTAGGTAAATTTGAGAAACAATTATGTAGATGAAACAGTCAATTTTGAGTTTTGCCAGGAAATTGTGTCTCTGTGTCAAAGGTCTGTACACATACCTGAGATGATCTGACAGACTAGGTCAAATCACAAAATTTCATCTCCAGATTCTCAGATTAAAGTGTTCCATTGTGTCAGCCACATTTGTAAATTCATATTCCTTTATTTTTTCTTTTTTTTTCTAGGTTTGGATGGGACACTGTATGATTTCTTTAATGGTTATGAAGACTTGAAAAGCAAGAAAATCAGATTTGTAGGGAAGGCAACTGAGAGAATCCAAGAGGATTATTTACGAATCCTGAGATATTTCAGGTAACAGGTTTTCCATTTCCTTGAGAAATGAACTATAGAAGGTTTCAAAAACATGCAAAAAGATACCAGTGATGTAAAAAGGCTGTAGTTGTCATATTTTCTTGCCAACCCAAATGATTTTGTGATTGTAAGTGGAATAGTTGTTCTAACATAACATCCAGGGATTTTATTTGGCAGATTTTATGGAAGAATTGCAGAAAAACCTGGAGATCATGAATCTAATACACTACAGGCAATTAAAGAAAATGCCAAAGGCTTGGCTGGAATATCAGGAGAAAGGATTTGGGTGGAACTGAAGAAAATTCTTCTTGGAAACCATGTAAACCACTTGGTTCAACTTATGTATGAGCTGGATATTGCCCAGTACATAGGTAAAGTGAAGTTTGATTTCCTGCTCCTCTATCTTACACAGACAGTATTTTGTGGCAAAGTGAGATCAAAGTTGGGATAAAATACAAAGAAATTAGGTTTTTTTTCCTGTGTTTATATCCACATTTCTTATTTTTTGCACTTTTTGTGTGTTTTTAGGGCTACCACTCGATGGGAATTTAGAGGAATTTGCCAGAGTCACAAAAAGCATCCAGAATTTGTCTCCAAAACCCATGACTGTCCTGACATCCTTGTTCAAGGGCAAAGATGATGTCACAAACCTGGACCTGAGGCTGAAAATCTCCAAGGAGGAAAAAAACCTTGGTCTTTTCTTGGTGAAGCACAGGCAGGAGTTAACCAAAGGCTCGGGGCCAGAACCACTTAGACCATACCAGGACTTCCTGATGGATGTAAGTGCATTTCACATTGCTTTGTTTGGGGCTTCACACTGAACTGAATTCACTTCTAAGAGATTTATAAAAAACAAACCTACTGTATTTCAGCAGTTCTGAGCACCCTGAACTCTGTAGCGATTTTTTGAATGATTTAAAATTCAGGCTGAAAAATGTCACATTCCATTATCAGTTTCTTGTGACTTTCCTTGGGACTGGGAGCTGTGCTTTCCTATTGAAATAGGAGACAGGAGCTGGACCTCAGGAAAATTGGGCTTTTTTTGTGTGAAATTCAGCTCTAATTTGTGTAGGGAAAACCAGTGCAGTTCCTGGTGTTTTTCCCAAGGCCCACTGTTCCACAGGCAACCTGTGATGATCTTTCACAGCCAAGTGAAGTAATTTCCAGGGGAATTCTACACTTTTTGAGCATCACCCGAGACTGAAGGCAAGAACCAGTCTCCATGGCCAGGCCTTTCTCCCAGAAGAAGGGGGACGGATAAGGGTTACAGGTATTGCCTGGAATTCAGGGAGTCCCCAAGGATCTCCCAGAGCCTCCAAAAATCCATTTTAACACCCGAGAGGCAGGAGAGATCCTTGTATTTGTAGTTCCAGCTTTTCCAAACTCTTGCCTAATAAGGAGTAATGGGAATAGCACAATGCTGAGCACACTTGGAGCTGTTTCTGCTGTTTCATAGTGAACTCTGTATTTTTCCCTTTTTTCCTTAGTCTAGGGAAGCAAACACCAATTCCAAGATCTTCGAGCTCCTGAAGTACCAAGGAGAAGAACAACTTTTGAAAGAAATGCAGGAATGGACTGTTCCCTCTTTCCCTGTCAGTGGCCACGATCTGCGGAAGATGGGGGTGTCCTCTGGGAAGGAAATTGGGACAGCACTGCAGCAGCTGAGGGATGAATGGAAGAAGAGTGGATACCACATGGATAAAGAGGAACTGCTGAGCTGCCTGAAGAGGCCGTGAAGTGAATAATAACAGAACTGTTTGTGCCCTGATCTGAGTGCAACTGAGCTCCCAGGAAACCGAGCCACTCTCCGCCAACTGAGCATTTGTCACATTTAACATTTTCATTCCTAATTCATAATTTATGCAAAGAGAGGTTTAATACTGTAATAATGTAAAATATGGTTTGCCAAACTCATTCTCAACCTGCCTTTGCACTATTTAGGGATAAATATTTGGTACTTCATCATAACTTCAAAGCACGAGAGGTGACATCGAGATTTTTCTCGTTCTGACTTTCTATAACCAAAAAAAAAAACCCCAAATCCCCCAACAATGGTTGTTTTCATCCTCTAGATAAAATCATGGAGGTTTTTCTATGTGCCTAGGAGAATATCTGGAAATAATGGGCTCTACCTTAACCTTTTTTGTACTTAAAGCTGGAAATACTCCAGCAGTTCCCAAACAGTCTGGCAAACCAGGCTGTGTCCTAAGACTTTTTATTTTCCAGAATTCCAGAATCAGTTTTAGGTTAAAAGGATGACTTGGCTGAGTGAATATCATGAACTTCCAGTAGCTTTTCGGTAACTTATCACTGAGTAAATCCATAAAGCTGGTGAAGGTTCTACAGTGTATTTTCTACTTCAGGTTTGAGACAAATGATTAATGTTAATTAACAGCAATAGAGAGGAGATCCAGTTCCTTGTCTTGGGAATTTGGGGATTTGGAGCAGTGCTGTTCCTGGCTGGTCTTTATGAATGTATTCCTATCCCTATTTTTTTTTTATGTGTGCTCTTAAAAAAACCTCTTCTGAGAGCAGCTCTTGCCTGTATAAATCTTCCTGCAGGTTGAAGTTTTCCTACAGAACCATGGTAACAAATAAACTCCTTTGGATTTCATTTTCCTTGGATCTCATTTGGCAACACTAGATGGAGCAATGCTGACAAAAAACAGCACTTGGGGCTTTGACACAACTTCCCAGCTGCCTTGGATTTTCTTGGGATGTCAGGTCCTCTAAATAAATTATCCTGAAGGTACTTGGGAATTTGTGGGAGGCAGTAAGGGAAGAGAGGAAGTGCTGTTTGTTAGTAAGGTAAATCTCACAAGAACATGATGGTGCTTAATTTAATGAAGTAATTAAATTCAAGCCTCCTTTGTGCAATTTATGGAATTACTGCAGGCCTGGAAGGGAGAGTGACAAAATTCAAGGCTGTGCACAGTCCTTTAAATAACATTTTCCTTTTCCCCATCCCAACAACCAGCAAAAACAGGTGAGTTTTGAAACAAATTGAATTTTATTCTTTGCAAATGTTTGCAAGCCACAAGAGTTGTCAGAGAAGTTGTCCCAAAAGGCAGAGAGAGGAAGAGTTAAAGCAGAGACTGAGCTACCCCTGGAGCAGCTTTACAGAGCAATTAAAGGTGACAAAGAGAGGAACAAATGAACTTCAGCACATCCAAAAAGAGCATTAATAAAAAACAAGTGAGTATCTGAACGTGTTTCAGACCCAGTGTGCAAGGGGCTTGTGTGGTTCTACCAATTTGTCAAAATGAAACTGAAATAAATGAAAAGTTGCAATGTTACAGGCTCTGATTGGGGACATTGGTGATGCTGCAGTGAGGGCCTGAAAATGGGGGAGGCTGTGCTGGGACCCTCAGTCCTGCCCCACAGGACACTCCTGTTCCCCAGCCCCATTCCCACATCTCAGGCCAGGACAGGGGTGGTGCTGGGAGAGAGGAGGAGAATGATCCCCTGGGGCAGCAGCCTGCAAATCCACTGGATTAATTAATTCCTGCATGAAGCTACACTCAGCCAATCAGTGGGGTAAATATAGCAAATATTCATAAAATCTGATTTCTTTTGATTAGCTCTCATAAGCAGTGATGTCCATATTTTTCCATATTGATGTTCCACATTTTCCATAATCCCAATCAATAGTTTTCTCTTCAAAACAGAGAAATTGAAAATATGGAAACCACGGAAAATATGAACCAGTGTATGGAACTATCCCCAGCTCCACATCCACCCTCAAGTGCTGTAACTCTTGATCCTTCCCAGGGATCCAGAAATGGATTCACCACCACAGGATTCATCAGCAAGCCTTGTTTTCAACCTGGGAAGTGTCATGGGCGTCAAGATAGCAAATAACTACACAAGTTAAGCACATGGAACAGGATCATCAACAATGAAATTTAATTACTGTTAATTTACTCCTGACTTACCTCCATTATATTAGTTTACATTTGACTATATTATATACACAAAATACCAAAGAAAGCCTATTTTGGATTCAAAGATTGCCATTTTTAGTTGAGGCAATCCAAAAGACTCAGGCAACACCCCAAAGAACTGAACCCTTAAGAAGTTCAGTGAGAGCTGATAAAATCCTTTTGAACTTCCCCAGGCCCCAGTGAATGTTCAACTTCTTGCCACAACCAGGCCCACTGAGGATCACAGGAACAACAAACAGGAGGGACTTGGAGGGGAAAAATAACAAAATAACCCAAATGTACAGGCCAGATGTGCTGTGTATGCAGGGGCAAGGGAAAGGCAGGCCTGCTTCCAGTGGATTTCCAAACACAGAGGATTCCCAATCTCCCTCTCACACCAGGCCTTGGCTTTCAAAGCTTAAATCATCATCAAAATGCAGAGTGTTTTCTTGAAGAAAATGAGCCACCATTCACCCTCTATTGCTCAGAGCTAAGTCCCAAATATTGCTTTTCCCAGTTCACTCCCACGTCAGGGCACTGCCCCTGGAACTGAGCATGGAATTAAAGATGCCAAAGGAGAACAAAAGCAGCACAGAGGTGGAAAGCTTCGAAGAACTAAACCTGAGTTATACAATCATTAATTTCTACATACCTAGCATGACAAACACCCAGCAGCATCCTGCAGCAAGTCCATGGGTTTGGGTGTTTTTCCAGCTGCAGGCACCACAGTGCCATGGGAATCAGCTCCTGCTGTGCCAGGCTTGGCCCTTAGCTTAAGTCCTTGCTACACCTGCCTGGAGCCTGACACAGAACAAGCAACCACTGGCTCACAGCTTAAACTTAAAAAGTTTTACATCATTGTGAAGAAATAAAGAGTGAATGATAAAAGCTTCACAGGTAAAACAAGTGTTTATGTGCACAAACACTGAAAAATATCTCCATTTCCATCACCAAAGTGCATTCTGAGACAAAAAAACACAATAAATCAGTGGCAAAGGCTGCCCCAGTTTGGCACCCGATTTCTGGAGCACAGACAGCCCTTTAGACAAAATAAAAACCAAATCAAACTAAAGATCTACTGAAAAACAATCTCCCCACCAAAAGCACTGCCTTTATTTCTATTTAGAAACATTCCCTCTTAATAAGGTGATAGTGTGAAATTTTACTCTATGTTCTGAAAGTTAAAACAAAAAATAATTAAAGAGATGTTGCCTTCCCCTTGTCACAACAAGTACTACTTCAAACTCACCTCAGTGGGTTGTTCTAGTGTCCTTCCCAAAGCCCTGGACACCTGCACAGGTAAATAAACCAGGAATAATTTTGGGAAGTAATGAAGCACGCTGAACAGAACATGACAATGCTATTTTACCCTCTGGGACTGCCCTGTGCATTTCTTAGAAACAGTTTAACATTTAAGACTTCTAAAGTCAAATGGACTAAACAGATGAGACAACTTGTAAGGAACAGACACTTCCCATGGGTTCCATCCTGGGAGGCAGCAGCAGTTCCAGCTTTGGCCCTTTCCAGCACTCACAAATTGTCAGGCTGCTTCTCTCCTCCATGGTTGTTCAGCCAAGAGCTGAGAAAGAGCACAAGCAACAAACCTGAAGGACTTCACCGAGTTAGAAACAGGGATTCTCAGCAAACCACTTGTAAGTGTGTTATGAACACTCCACAGCAGGGAACTGCAGAAATCAGACTCTGCTCACTGGGATTTTAGCTGGATTTTAGTTTCCATCCTCCTTCCTTCACTGCAAGTGGGAATTACACAAAGGAGAAAGTCCAGTCTCAAGTCTGACCAGGTGGATCAGAGATTTCCTGGTGTTCCATCACCCTCAGCTCTCCTGGAAGGACTCGGCACTCAGCCCCGGATCTCTGCAGGAACAACAACGCAGATTCTCAGCACTCCCAGCCCCGGTTCCTGTGGTTCCCTCGGGATGGGAGCGTGCCTGGGGCTCCTGGGGCTAAGGAAGCATCGAAGCAGAACTGAGCAGATGCAGGAGGGGGAAGGTCACAGGCAGAGCAGCGGCGACCGCTCGTGCTCCGAGTCCTCCTCGTCGTCCCCCTCGGGAATGCGGGGCTGCAGCGCCGAGCGCGTCAGCCCCCAGAACTTGGGAGGGGACAGCTCCTTCTTGGTGGCCGTGAACTTCCAGCCCATGTGGCTGCCACAGATCCGGCACTGGGCTATGGTCCAGGCGTACCTGCAGGGCAAAGCAAAGCCTTGATGACAACGGGGAAGGAAAGGATATTTGGAAAATGTTTCATCAGGCAATAGCCCCAAACTGGATTTGGGTGAGAATCCCAAGCTGGATTCGAGTAAGAATCCCGAGGTGGATTATGGGTGAGAATCCCAAATTGGATTTGGTTAACAATCCCAAACTGGATTTGAGTAAGAATCCCAAGTTGGATTCTTTGAGCAAAGAATTTGAGCAAAGATTCTACACTATGTTATAAAATTTTAATGTGGCCCCATTTAAAAAATACTCAAGAAAAATTCTGCAATATTTTATGTCGTTTTGCCATTTTATTCTGTATTTTGAATAAGTCCAAATTTGCTTGGTTTTTTTTTTTATACAAGCGAAATGATGACACATGCCTAAAAAATTCCGTATTTCCTATTCCACCCTCCCAGAAATACCCAATTTGGGTGATTTTCCAGTAAAATGTTGCTGCTCTTACCCAGGGAACCAGCTGTGGTCCGTTGAGGGCCGGCCACGGAGATTCAGGTTGTAGGCTTTATATACAGTGAGGGTTTCATGGATGTATCCATGGGGATTCACATAGGCTGCCATGGGCCCACACAGGGATAAACTGCAACACACAAGGAATTTTGTCAGAGTGCAAAGAAAAATATTAAAAAAAAACTCTCCAGGCTGGCAAATGTAAACAGAGGAAAAACTGCCAGCTAAATTTAAAATATTTCTCCAGAGCAAAATCCATAGAGGGGAAAAAAAGTACATTTAATTATATGATTAAAAATTGAAAGCAAATAGATGCTAATGTAAAATATCATTGGTCAAATTTTCTTAGAATTGCAGAAAAGTACATGACAGACTGATACTGTGTGTTACCTTAAATAGCAACTTCCAAGAAAAGCAAGGAAAACCTACCTTTAAAAGTAAAGAAAAATGTTCATTTATTGCACCAACCCCTTCTGTTAAAGTTCATCATATTGACACAGCAGGAGCTGTGGTGTCTGGAATCCATTATTTGATTAGAAGATAAGAAATGGCTTTTAATTAGTCCATCAGCTCCTTATCACACTGATAAAGAAAAACTGTGGGGAGTCTTTGTTAACCCAAAGCACCTTTTAACCTTCCCATTATCACAGGGCATGGGCTGATAGGAGTGAATCAAGATTCAAACAGTGCCAAGACTGACAGAAGCTGCAATTATTGGGGAAATGTACAATGTCTGATCATTGTTAAACATGGGAGATATTGTATAGGCAAACAGAGAATGGGGTTATTCCTGTAGTTATCAGGAATAACCTTAAATTCTTAAAAGGAAAAAAGATCCCAACCCTTAGTGACATAACAGGAACCTTCCTTGCATGCCATCATCATGGGAGCCCATTCATAGCACCCCTAATTAGTGCATTTTAATCTGCTGTTGAGGCTTGTTGACACATAAATGAAGTGCTGAGAAATAAAATTTGTGATCTCATAAATTTTATTCCGAAATACCAGGATGGAGAAGTCTTTATGTGACAAATTCTTCACTGCAAGGTGCTGGGGGTGTGGCACAACACCAATTTCTGTTACAATATACCTGGAGATGCTCGGATTTCCCAACTTTTTATTAAAAAAGCTCAAATATAACCCCCCTATAAATATTTACTTATATTTCATTAGAGCAGTGGCAAACACAGCAGTTTTCAGACATATCCCAGCTTAATCTGCTTTGCTGTGCCACTGTTTCTGACCAAGGACCTCCCCAAGACGAAGAGTAATAAACTCACCTGAATATTTCATTCTTGGTAGTTATTTCTGTGTCTTGGCATTGCTTACAACAGAGGGATGTGCACTTGGAAAGAGAAACAAAGAGGATAATTTAATTATTTTCCTGATGCTTTGTCAGCAGTGTGAAATGATAAAAATGTCTCTCCCTTTACCCCACAACAGACTGCACCAATTGTTTTGTTTATCTGAGCAGCAGTCACTTCTGTAGGGTATTTTTTCTTAAACATTAATTATTATCTAAAAGACAGAGCAATTCTCATTTACTCCCCCCACAAAAAGATCCACACACAGAGAATTGGATCTGACTTCACAAAGATAATAAATGAGCCAACCTTTTAAGGTCTCTGAAGGCTAATTTAGAAAAAAACAACCTTTGCTCTTCTTCATTACAACACAGAAAAGGCAGATGAGACAAATGCAATCATTAAGTCTTTCTAAAATTTGAGGGTACTGTAGATCAATGGGTTTAATTTTCTCACAAAAATAGGTAAAACATATTGATCTCCCTGCTGGAGATTATAACAGATTAATCCATCTTCAACAATTTCTACAAAACAGAACTGAACAATTCATCACTGACACTGCCCAGAGAAGAAGCATTTAAATCAGCTCAGCAGAACACTCCCATTAATTTTCAGGAGGTGCATCACCCCTTTTTAAGGGTAATTCCCATGAAATGACCCCAAAAATGATCCACTGTGTTTTGGAATAAAATGCTGCACCCAGGGACAGGGATGGGATCTTCACCCGAGCTTTTAAAACCTGGAGTCAACCACAGCTTTTGCTTCTGTGCCCCCTGAGCTGTGACTCCTGCACTCTGCCTGTGACAGCACACACTGGGGGTCAGTCCTTCCTGTCTCTTTTTCCTTTCAGAGCTCCCTGCAGCATTCCAGCTCCTCCAGCTCCTTTCCTGCCAGTGCCTCTGGTCCTGCCCCACTCTGAATTGACTCCCTGCTGCATTCCAGCTCCTCCAGCTCCCTTCCTGCAGCTGCCCCACTCTGAACTCACTCCCTGCCCTCTGGAGATTGAGGAAGGACAAGAGCTCTACTACACAGATACTCTTTGTTCTCTCTTCAGGCTCCCATGGTCTCTCTCTCCTGCCTCGGACCTTTCCCACCTCTTTTAAACCCCCTGAGTCACAGATTGCAATCCAACACTCTCACAGCACTCTCAGAGCCTAATTCAGCCACTACTCAGTTCCATGGCTCCACTTCCAAACCCATCTAATGACTGCAATTGGCACTCCCAAGTGGAATCCACAGGAGTGTCACCCCTGGGAGTCAGGAACATTCCTTAAAACAAGCCCAGTGTTCCTGTACCTGAATTTAATAAAGCTGTTAAAAGTACAATGTAATTCCCTGGTACCAGAGACAAATAGAAATGGATCAGCTCTCTGGATCAGTTTTATTACCGGAAATCCCATTCTGAACAAACCAGAGCATCCTAAAAAACTCTGCCTGGAAAATACTGGATTGGACCAAAATGTTGCCAAATAAACTGTAAAAAGCCACACTGCACTCTCCATTCTCACACTAATGCAGAAAATTTACAGACCAAAATGTCACATGTTGCTGAAGAAAACACCTTTTGGGTATAACCTAAAAGGCAACTTTAACTGGAATTTATGAGGGTAATTTTTCCTGCCACTTTGGAATTTATAGAAAATACAGAACATGGTGAACACGAACAGTTTTCAGGAGAACTTGAGTCTATCAGGGTATTTTCAGAGTTTCAACTCAGGAAAGACAATTGAAGTTTAGTCTGATTACAGCCCCAGGCAAAAACCTGCCCATTTCTGTCTGAGAATCTCAAAGAGATTTCTGCATCCTTTCTCTGTATCTTCCTTTTTGCATTTCTAGTGCATGAAGTTTGGGAAGAGGAACACTTAAAATGACACTCAGGTTCACTTTTCCCCAGAAACAGGCAAGAATTTCATGACAGTACTTTTCAGGCAAACAGAGAAAACTTTCATTGCTCTGTATCCATTAGAAAAGCATATTATGAAGAAAGTATAAATTATTGCAAAGAACTGTACTACACAGAAATAGAACATTTAGAGCATTACAAGGCCATGGCAACAGAAAGAATGGAAGGAAAAAACAGTTTTTAAACATCTTAACAAGGAATTGCCTAACAAGGCTTTTACCAAAAAATATTTTCATCCCAATCTTGAGATTTATACTAGATTTTGCTACAAAATCCACAAGTTTCCATGGCCCAATGATGCTTGATTGTGATGTCAATATGGGGCTGTGATGGTTATTAGCAACACCGGACTTCTAGCACCATCTCTTGGCAAAAGAAGTGCTGTGCCACATTGAAATATTTCTAACAAAAGCAAATATTATGATATATATTATTATATGTTTCTTGCTTGCTGCCAAACATAATCCAGAAATGAGAAATCACCTTCCTTTTGAGCAAACTTTTGAAGAAATAACAGAACACCATGATTAGCTGGAAATTCCATATGTTTCTGTATGAGATTGTAACAGTCACACCTGCATTTCTCTCTTCAAGAACAATTTAATGGCAAATAAAGAAGAGCTACTCACTCTGTTCATGATATCTAACTCACAACGGAGCCTCTGCACAGCACTGCCTATTTGGAGCAACTGGATACGTAAAGCATCATCAATGGGCAGGCAGGCAGCAACTCTGTAAGAAAAATCTAGAAATAAGAAAGCAGCAGATCTGTTAGAATTAACAGAGAAATAAAACCTAGGATTTCTATTTACTATATAACAGGTAATTTTCTAAGCAGGGTTTTCTTAAGAAATTAAAAAAATTGAGTTCATAAAACCACATACCTATTGGGTTTGATGGAAGATACTCATCTTGAAGGTTTTCATCCCACTCGTGGAGCTGCCTCTTGACTCTTTCCATCAAGGTTTCCTTTTGTTAGAAGAAAAGCCTAATTTAAATACATAGGTATTGCTGTTTTCTTAGGAAAAAAACAAAAGGGAAGCAAAACGTAGAGTAAGCTCTTTTCCCTAAGTGGACATTAGCTTTTAAGACTTACAATAATTAAAGAATCTCTTTTTACCTACATATTTGAACTATTTTGGCTCTGAGACAACACACAAGGAACCAGAATCTCTGCTGTCCCTCCCAGACATTTGCACAAGGGAACATCCACCCAGAGGGGGAAGCCCTTCCTGATCTTTTCACACTACACTGAAAACTATAAAATGCTCTAAAATGTAATTTGTGAGCCAGCAGAAATAAAGTTTTTATTTTATCCCATACATGGATATTACAACTATAAAACTCACTGTAGGTTATTTGATTGAAGGGTGAACTTACAGCATCATAGAGAGAGTAGAGCCAGGGGGGCCAAGACGTCAAACTTGCACAGTGGAACTTCCTCTGAAACCAAACCCACAAATATTTATTCTTTAACATTAGCAGGTTTTAGAGACAGTTCTTGTCAGAACAAATAAACAGGGGAGACAGACCTGAGTATTAAAAGATGTAAGAAATCATGCCCATCAGGATCAGCACTTCAGTGTGAATCTTCCAAACCCAATTTAGATGCACTGGGAGCTAAGCCTTCTGAACAGGACAGTACATAGATTTTGTCACACAACCTGTCTCTGCATTAGAGGTATTTCTGATGTTCAGTAATAAAAAATTATGTCTTTCAAAAGGTATCTGAAATGGAGACTGTTCAAAATTTAATTGCTATTAACAGTGCATCTGTTCCGAAGTCTCCACCAGCTGTCCCTGGAACCACCAAATTTCCACCAGTGTAATGTCATTTGTTTAATTAACCAATTCTCTCCAGTGACTACAGAACACAGAAATTTAGAGTTTGAGTTAATAAAAGCCTAAAAAGCTGCACACAACATAACCACACTGCTTTTCAAAGGAGCATTTCATATTGCACTGCAAATATGTACAAATTAATTTTTAATCGTCCCCGAGGGCAACTCGCCTCATTTACAAATTACATCAATACAGAGCTGGAGGTCAACAGGACAATTACCCTGCTCTGGATCTGCATCCCATGTTTTTCCTGAAGGGGGTTCTACTTTATTTCAGCTTCATCTGACAGAATCAGCCTTGGAAAGGGATTCCCCCCCCCCACAGCCCAGTGTTTCTGGGCTCATTAACTCATGTGAACTTGGTCAAAAACTGAGAATCAAGAGCTCTTTTTATCGATGCAGTAGTTAATTTGTTTTTGAGGGTACAAGAGTTCAAAACCATTGAAGAAAAAAGAAAATCCAAACATGAGGAGAGTTACCAGGATTTTGTATTAATTTCTGGACATAATTCCAAAGATCTCTCGACAGAGACAGAAGAATTCAAGGTATCTTCTCTACGTCAATAACCAGAACAGTGGGATAAATAATAAATACAGCTATAAACTGGCACAGGTTGTCCAAAACAACTGCTCACCTTTTGGTACTTCTGCCACCACTGCCGGATGGCTGTGTCCTCCCAGGAAGTGGGCTTGGAAGAGGGAATTACATGGCACCTGCTGAGAGATTGCAGCTGCACTGCTGACATGGTGGGAGGCAGCACTCGCTCAGGGAGGATCTGGACCTTAGCCTGCTGGATTCTGAGAAAGGAAACAAAAAGATGAGGTATACATGTATTTTTCAAACTTTTTTTTTTAAATACATGCCTTTAAAAATGGATTTTAGTGCTGAAGAGAACACAGGCTGGTGCAATAGATTAATCACAGAATTAATGCAACAACCCATTCTGTCAGAACTTCTTGTCTCTTTACATGCCTTTACTACAGATCTGTTGGGATTGTGGCAGACAGAAATACAGACAGATTGGCAGTGGCAACACAGCAGAATGTTCCACCATCTCAGCACTACAGATTTAGATTTTTGTCTCCTCAAGTTACTTTTGGTCTAAGCTAACACTCAGCTTTTCCATCTCAATGCCTCAGTTTAGCTGAAATGCAGTTTGCTATCTTCAAACCACAAAAGCTGCTGTGCTCAGCTCCAGGTCAGAATCAGCAGAAATAGGATGGAAACCCTGATCATATTTTAATATCCCAGCATCAACGAGGTCACCTCTTCCACAAAGACCTCAGCATATGTTATGGGACTGCTAAAAATGCTGTCCAGCAGGAAAGACTTCATATTTTATCAGGATTATGCAGCAGAAATCCTGAAATATCAAGGTGTATGTCACTTCAAATTTCTAATTTTCTTACAGGGACAACACTGAACCGGTAACTTATAATGAATTATAAAATGATGTTGTGCCACAAGCACTTAGGAATCAGAAACACTGAGAATTATGGAAATTTTCTTGCTCAGGAGCTCAGGACACTGAATTCTCAGTAACAAAGCTGCTGTTACTGCAGCTGTCCAAGCACTGCCACCATGTGTCCAAGCAGGGCTGTAACATTCAGAGTCTGCTGCTTGAAACCAAATGTTAGAGCAAAGAGCACAGGGATTCCTCAATCCTTCAGCTGCAGGTCAGAAAACCACAGAAATGCTGCTCCCAGGCCTCTTTCTGAAGCAATACCACTGTGCTGAATTGCAGGGCACAGGTGATTAGCTCTAGATTTACAGACTTGGAGTGAGACTTCCCAAGCCTTGCAGAAAAGATTACGGAACCTCTAGCATTGTGCTAAGAATTGTCACATGCTCCCAAATCAGTGCTGGAGCCTGGACCTCTGGCCCGTGACACTGACATGGTGCAGGACACCATGCCAAGAACTCGAAAATGAGGGAAGACTCAGCAAATCCTCACTGAATGTTCAGGATCTTAATCACTCTTAGAAATGGACAAAGGCATGAATTGCATAATATGAATCAGAAGAACATGTAAATATCACAGGTATCACACCAGAATATGGAAAACAGCTAGAAAATAATAGAACAGTCCTATTAAAGTTGACTTGAGTATAGGAATAAATGCATAATTTTCTTACCCATCTGACTGTGTTCTTATTTCAAGCACTTTAAACCTCTGTCTTCCAATTGCTTTCACCTTGACTGTTTCAACTCCATATTCCTGCTCTTCTCTGTAGGCATAGATTTCTGCTGTCGTTCCAAACTGTGCTTCCCTCTCATGTGTATCACTAAAAAAAGCAGAATTAAAGATGAACTAAGTTAATTATCCCCCCTCCAAACAGCACTGCTCATTCAGACTCCAATCTGCATGCACTGACTGTACATGACTGGTCTGACCAAAAAAAAAAATTTGTAGAATACCTTTACTAATCACAATCATTATTTTTCCATTATAAAGTAACTTCTATTATTTTGTATGGTTTGGTTTTTTTGCCAGTTGGTTTTATATTAGAGCTTAGAGGTGACATTCTGGGAGCACAGGGATCACCAATGTGCCAGCATTTCAAATGCAGACACTGCAAGTACCAACATTTCTTAGATTGACTTTGTACAGGAAGTGTTCCCACCTCCCACACAATTAAACCATAGTAAATTATGGGGGGAAGAGGGAGGAACATTCCCCACTTCTTTTGGCACTGATCAGCCTTTCTCTACTCCACGTTTCTCTCACCTCCTGTGTCTCAACTCTGCTGTGAAACATTTGCCAGCGCTTGTTAATTCACACACCACACAAGCAACAATACAGCTCTCAAAACAAGAATGTGACTTTTACATTTCAGGTCAAGGCTTATTCTTTAACAAGATGAAACAAACAGTTACAGAAATGAAGAGGGTGCTCAAACAAGGAAGCAGATCAGCACAAACCCGTGATGCTGACAGCACCCACACTGCCATTACATATTGGAAGACAATTTTTGTTAAACAATTCCACATTGTTATTCCCCACAGAACTGGTACAACCATCTGCTTTTGCTTTCGAAACTGCACTAACAACATGCTGCACACACCAGCAGCCCGCCCGTGGCTTTTACCTGTATGCAAGGACAGCAAAGGTTCTGTCTTTCTGAATTAAATTCCGCACCATGCTAACCTCTTGGGGGCGGAAGAGCTGCAGCGGCAGCGTCTGCCCGGGGATCAGCATCACCATCACCCGCGGCAGCACGGGCATCACCTGGCAGCTGTCATCGTCGTGCACCGTCCTCCCGTGGAACTCCTCCATATCCGAGCCTAGGTACTGGCACAGCAAGGAATGCACAGTCAGGGATGTTTGCAGGGTGGATGTGGACACCAAAGGGATCAGGGGATGGAGTTCTGCCTGAGGAAAGGCTGGGAGAGCTGGGATTGCTCAGCCTGGAGGAGGAAGGCTCCAGGGTGATCAAACTGGGGCCTGCAAGTCTGTGAAGGAGCTACAGGAAAGGTGGGGAGATTATTCACAAAGGATGGAGTGCCAGGACAAGGGGAATGGCTTCCCATGGCCAGAGGGCAGGGATAGATGGATATTGGGAAGAATTGTTTCCTGTGAGGGTGGGCAGACCCTGGCACAGGGTGCCCAGAGAAGCTGTGGCTGCCCCCGGATCCCTGGCAATGCCCAAGGCCAGGCTGGAGCACCCTGGGACCGTGGAAAGTGTCCCTGCCCAGGGGGTGGCACTGGATGTCCTTCAAGGTTTTTCCAACCCAACCCATTCTGTGATCTTATGATTCTGTGAAAATAAAATTAAGTCTGTGGCTTAAGAACAATAAAACTACACAAAATCCATTAAAATCCCATCAGGATCTATTTAATGGACAATATATACAACACATACCATATGTGACGTGGGCAAACTGGTATCAAAATTAATGATGTTTGGCTTCTCAGCTTCTTTACTGTCTTGGTCTTCCACTTCCATTTCATTGTCACCCTCTTCCTCGCCCTCTACTGATAAGCACATACAGAATATTGTATAAAAATCAATCAGCAAAGACTGAGATACTGAGAAAAACCAAAGAATCGGGGAAATGCATTCAATATTCCCCAGGCTACAACCTTGCACAGGGAAATAAACCTGAGGAAAACAATTTTCTTGCTGTTACAGCAAAATCCTCATTCTCTAGAAAGGGTCAAAAGCTGGTAATTTATTTCTGAAAGGCTAAAGAACAGCTTTCCTTGGAAGAAAATAATAAACAAAGGCTGTCAGTTCATGTTTTCACTACAGTGGTACTTCCTTATCTCAGTGCTAAAGGTTTTCTGTCTGCACACCAGGACGCCAGATAACTTCATTTCTCGTAGGACGCTGAATAAAGCGTCTGAAGCAGCACAAACCTGAACAGTCAGACTGCAAGTGAGCACAAAGCAATGTGAAGCTCTGTACCCATGCAGAGACTCTTGCTGGTATTTTAGACAATTTAATTGCTGTCAGCCTCTGCTGTGTGCACACCAAACACAAACCCAGCAAAGGCAGCTCCTGAGGAAGCAAATTACAACACTCCAAGGGATGTCAGACATAAAATAGTATTTACAAACTACTACTTTCTTCCCATTTCTCAGTCAATCCTAAAGTAATTTTCAGACAAGAGGACAATTAAGTTGTCAGTGGCTGGTTTACTTGACCCTATTTGTCTGAACACAGACATTATTTATACACCATGTTATGTCTAAACAGAATGTTACAATAAACTGATCTGCAGGATTCTTATACCGAGAGCTGCTGGGTAATGGATAATCCCAGTGGTGCTGAAAAACATCATCTAGACCTTGAAAGCCAGACAGAAACAAAGACAGAAAAAAAAGCAAGATAGAAAAAAAAAATCATTACAATAATCTGTCTAGTTGCTTGCCTGCCTTTGCAATTACTATCTCCTTAAAAAATAATCCAGAGTTGAAAATTTAGAAGGTGGACGGATTCTTTCATGCTGAAGGGTTCTGTAGGGCACTCTCACAAAAGAAAAATGCTGCAGAAGCAAAGAATTTTCCTTCATAATTGGGAGCACCACTAATTTTACTGGTTCTGAGAGTGGGAGGACAAGAGAACAGTGAAGAAGACATTAAAAGCTGATTCTGGAGAACCTTTTCTTTCCCTCTTTGGCCTGCAGGCACATTTGTTAACTTCTCTTCACAAAATGTTTAGTCACTGGTCTTAGTTCTGCTTCACCTCACTCGTGTTTTTTTTAAACAGTGCACAGTTTACAGAACCTGCTCCTACACATCCATCTTATATTGCATTTATCTCAGCAAGAAATGATCCAGCACAATAGGAAAGGAGGTTACAGACTCTCTTTGGTATCGTACCTAATTACAGTCCTTTAAGCACTGAGACACCATCTGCCTAATGACTGTTAAAAATACTCCCCATCTCTATGAAATTTCTTATATTCAATTAGCAACCCGAACCATGAACGATTACAAAATGTTTCAGATCTCCAAAACAGCCATTATTTTGCTTAGTCTGATGGAGGAAAAGAGCAGGAAGTTTTTGTTTAGTTCTGAGGGCATCACTGCAGGATGGTGGGGGGAAAATTCTATTTTTCCCATGTGCTCTCATGCTGCTGCATTCATCATTAGCAGTTTGAACGGAGAGATGAGCCCGTCCCGCTTGTTTTTCTGAACGCAGAAGGAATTAGCAGCAGTTGATTGGAAAGAATTGTGCCCTGCAAACTTTTGCTGGCTCTTGCCAAAAGCGCACAGTGGCTGCTGTGTGGTGCTGGTGGCTGAGGGACGATGACTCATTTCACTGCAGCAGCACCAGCGAGCCCAAAACACAGAGAAAACCCCGGCGCCTTCGCTCTCCTCCTCCCTCTCAGCTGGCAAAACAAGCTCAAGCTTTTACACCCCCAACTATCAGGGTTTATTCTTTTTTTTTTTTTTAATTCCAGGATTAGCAACACCTCCAGCACACAGAACAAGGGAAAAGCGAGTGCTGAAGGCTCCCCTGCATCACAAAAATCACATTTTCCTCATGCTGGTTCACTAACACAATCCAATCCTCTCTCAATGCCTTTGTGCAGAAATGAGAAAATATGAACTTCATTTAAGGAAGAGGGACAAGGTTATATATAGGTCATATTAAGGCTGTATTTCCTAAAATATTCAGGACATAGCTTATATTAAGGCTGCATTTCCTAAAATATTCATGAAAATAACTTATTAAGGTGATATTAAGGCTGTATTTCCCAAAATACTCAGGAAATAGGTTATATTAAGGCTGTATTTCCTAAAATATTCATGAAAATAACTTATTAAGGTGATATTAAGGCTGTATTCCCTAAAATATTCAGGAAATTGCTTATATTAAGGTGATATTAAGGTTGTATTTCCTAAAAATATTCCGGAAATATTTTCTTATTATTTAAAACATACAGGCCTAAAGTGCCCAGAGAATTTCCTGCCATGGGAAATGACACTTGGCAGGACGACTGCTCCCTTCTCCCCTGCACACTTATTCAGAAATAATAACTGCTTTTTCCCAGTTCAGCACAAGCCGCTTCCCAAACCATTCGATCTCCTGTCAGTGTGAAGGCACAACTTGCAGGAAAACACGTAATTATGCAATAATTGTGTGTAATTCCCTAGTGAGGAACGGCACTGGTGTGTCACAGATAAGCCGGGACAGCACATGGGACCCAGCACTGCTCTCCACTCTAAAGCACCTCTGCTTCCCTGCTTATTTACACCGGAGAGCGTTTAAATGGAGCAGAGATTTCCTGAAATAGCACAGGTTTTCCTCACTTTTGGTTTCACAGCGGTCTCAATGCACAGAGAAGTGCCTGGTTTGCCCACTCCGGCGCAAACCCCACCGCGCGTTTGACCCTTTATTCTCTCCGAACCCCCGTGAAACGCGTGTCCCTTCCTGCACCGCACATTTACGGCCTCGGTGGAACATTTTTTATGTCCTCGGTGGATGAGTGGGAGCCCAGGAGCGGAGGCCGCAGCAGCCCGTGGGCCGAGGCTCGTCCTTCGCCGCCCTGCACCGGAGCGCCCACAGCTCCTGGGCCCAGCACCGCCGGCCTTCAGCGCGCTCCGCTCCCCACACAGCCCGCGGGCTCTCCCCGCCTCCCCTCCGCTTCGCTTTCCTTTCCCTTCTCCTCTCCATCCCCACCTCCGCTTCCTCCGTTCTCCTTTCCTTTTCCTTTCTCTTTCCGTTTCCCTTTCTCTTCCCGTCGCCACCCGCCCGCCGAGCCCCGGCCCAGCGTCTCCCCCGCGGGTGCCCCGGCCCGGTGCGGCCCTCACCGGGCACCAGCTGGAGGTGGTTCCCCATGTTATCCCGGGGNAGCGGGGGGTGGTCCCCCATGTTACCCCGGGGCCCCCCGCCTCGGTCCTCGGCGGCCATCGCTGTTTACCCGGAGAGCAGCCTGGGAAGGCGGCGGGGCGGGGGTCCGGGGTTTATTCTCTCCGAACCCCCGTGAAACGGGGGACGGGGCCGGGGGACGGGGCCGGGGACGGGGCCGCGGAGCGGGGCGGGAGCGGGAGGGGAGCGGGGCCGGAGCTGTGGGCTGAGGGAGCGAGCGATCCGTGCTCACCCGCGGGGCTCACACCGATCTTGGCACCGTGTCCCCGGGCAGGGACAGCCCTTTCCACCGGGGGTCGGAGCGGGGACCGGAGCGGGGAACGTGGGAACGGGGACAGTCCCCAAAGCGCTCCCTGCCCCGGCCCGGCTCTGAGCGTGGAGGAGAAATGAATGAAATTAAATTAAATCCGCGGTGGGTTAAACCTCACGGGTAAATGGCGTGAAAAGGAGCTGTAAACATAATGTTAGATAAAAATCTCTTGAGCCGGAGGGACCTGGAGCGGGTGCAGCAAAAGGTCAGGGAGGTGCTGAGAGCGCTGGAGCATCTCTGCAGTTAGGGAAGGCTGAGTTGAGGTTCTTCAAGACTGAGAAGAAACGGCTGGAAGGGGATTTTACCCATGCACACAGATTTTAGTAATTAAGTTATTATTAAATTTACTAATTACGCTGCCGAGATGATGGAGCCAGGCTCCTCTTGGTGGTGCCAGCAATGGGACAAGAGGAACAGAAGTTCCACCTGGAAATGAGGAAAAGCTGCTTTCCTGTGCAGTGATCAAGCACTGAAACAGAGAGCAGAGAGGGTGAGGAGTGTCCCTCCCTGGGGATATTCCAGACCTGTCTGAACACAATCCTGTGCTCTTTAAACTTGTCAGCAGAGTGCTGTCGTTATGAGAGATTGGTGTCATCCCTAGGGACGGTTCGTAAGATGCAAACCCCATTGATACACCCCAAAAGTTTGATGCAGCTGCATCTGCATTGCCCAACTCACACAAATGCTCTGTCTCAACATTTATTATCATTACTTTCCCCTTTAAAAACTCCAAACAAAAAGCCATATTGTGGGCCTACAATTTCTTTTTCTTTTATAATGTTTAATTTTTGTTGCTGAAATTTTTATTGTATCCTTTGTTACAAATGAATAAATCCCATACAATGCTCCTGAGCATTTCACAGTTTCTCTATGTGAGCCCTGTTTGTTGGTTTCTTCCTAAAAAGGCCTTTTTTTCAGGGAAAATTCTGCACTTTCTGCTTTTCTTTTCAGTATCTCATTTCTATTCAGCAGTAATATTCTCCATGGATCACTGATGGAGGAAACCAATGATTAGCCAGCAAGCAAAACACTAATTTTTATATATTTCTAAATCAGAATTAAAGCGGTTTAGAGAAACACATTTAAAAGACAAATAGCACTCTGATTTCCATACCATCATGGGTGGAAAATTCCAAAACAATCCTTATCCACACTGACCCGAATGTGCCTTCAGAGCAACAATCAATATCACATTTGCCAAATGAGCACAAATATGCCTCTGATGATACATTAAGCATTTATAAAATACAATAATCACTTAAGTGATTATTATTTCATAACTTTTTCTGCATTATGTCATTGTAGTACACATATTTGCTGGGTATTGTATGTGATACTATTAAAAAAATGTTTTTGTTATCAGGCTGATCAAGTAAATTATTAAAAAATTATGAGCCGCTTCTTCTCCAAACTGGGATTTTATTAAAAAATATGCTAAATATTTTTAATTCTTATGATATGCTAATATAGTTTGATTTCTGTTAGTTTTTTACTAAATTGCTGAGGGTTTATTTGAGTCACAATTTTTAGCTTGTTGCTGCAGTCTTGAGGGATAGATCTTACTTTTTGGTGGCTCCTGGGATTCTCCAAAAATGGACATGACCCATGTAACGCTATTTAGAATTTAATTTAGTGTTAATTTGTTCTTCATCGTGGGTCATAGTCAGGATGAGGAAAGCAAAGGATTGAGTGCTGGTTGCGTGATTACAGGGGCAGTTCTCAACACAAGGAATTTGCAAACTAACACCAGCTTCCCCCTTGCCAGTCATTCACTGAACAGATCATTGCTTTACCAAAAATAAAACTCTACCTCCCCAAATACAGCATTTGGTCAGTTTGTTATTTAATCTTGTTATTTAACAATACTTTTCCTCCCATTTTCCCTCTCCTGCACCCAACTACTGACTATCCTCAGGAGGAAAACAATGTGACTGGTAAGAAGATGAAATAAGAACTAAGAGCAGCTCTGCTGACCAAATCTTCCTAGTGTGAAATTCCAAAGCTCCTTTGCATCCCTCAGTTCCCTTCTCTCTCCACACTGGTTGAGAAAAGAAGCTGTCGATGTGTGAGCAGCCGATGGTCCCCACCTACATCCTTGAATGAAGTGGCAAATTCAATTAATTCCGATATTGCTGAGGGAAGAGGCACTAGATGGTGCTGTAACATCCTCTTTTGAGATTTTCCCTGGCAGAATTATTCAGCTGGGCTGCTCTGCAAGCTTTGGGGTTTCAGTTTTTAGGGGATTCTCGGCCAACAATGGAAAAGTTTGATCTCTGACCTTATCCTTTTAAATGAAGGTTTATCTGTTTCTGGAGCATGCTGGTTTGACTGGGCTGTTGGAAAAGAATCTGGGTAGTGTTATTAAACTGGTAACAGTCCTGGGTACGTGTGCTATTGATTTCTGGCCTGCCAATAAATTGGCTCATTAGCCACCCAAACCTGCTATTCCAGGCAGAACAAAGCAATCTGTCCCAGTATTCCAAAATAAAAAGTGATTCCCCACCTTTAGACAATTTATTAAACACTGACAGTAAGAAAGCAACTACAGCACACAAAGAAAATCTATACTTCAGACATGAAAAAGTGACTTACAAAAAACACATGAAGCTTCTTTCTGACCAACAGCCAACTTCTGACAGACAACTGAAGATACTTGTCATGTCCACATGGCCACAGAAATTCCTGGCTTCTCAAGTGACCAGTTGGGCTTGCCCTTTGCCACCACTTTGTTGCACAAATTAGGGAGATGTGTTGCCTGCCAGTCCCCAGCAAACAGGGAACAATTCCGTCCTTACCTGTAAAACCAGCCCAGTGCTGAGCTGTCAGCTCTGCATGCACCACACCATCCCAAAACCATCATCAGAGCTATCCATGTCAATATTAAACATACTCCAGGAGGACACACACCATGAAGGTGACTCCAAAAGCATAAAGATCAGTGATGGCCAGAACTGTTCTGGAATAGGAGTGTCTGGATGACTGCTGGGAACTTAAAGAGGACCAGTTTATCCCAGATTCTTGCTTCAGCTGGCATCCTAGTGGGAACAGGGCATATTTACAATTCCTTCTCATATTTGCTGCCTGGGTCAGGCTGGTGACAAAGGAGCAGCTCTGAATATGCAAAAGGCCCCAGACAAAGGGCCCATTAGCCAAACATGTCCATTACTATGCGGAGAGGCAAAGTCTGCTGCCAGCGAACCCTCGCCAAGGAACAAAACTATTTGGCAAGGGTGCAAAACCCATATTGCACACAAGTGACAGACAGCATGGCAGGGAAAGCAAATGGGGCTATAAACACAAATTTGGTTCAATGAAGGGAACAAAGAGTGATGGAAAACTCTGTAACACTGGCTGAAAGGGGACACCAAGGCCAACCTTTGGTAGGCTTGGGGAATATTGCTTTAAATCCAGAGCTTCCAGACACTGATCTCAGCTCACCTGAGATGTGCCTGTAGCTTTCAGGTGCAGGTTAGCACAGATGTCATGTACTATTGCAAAGAAGATTTATCAGAGATAAGGGTTTGGTATCTCCTTTCATTTTTTCTATCACAAAATTTGCGGTTATTATTGTGTTGACGTGGTCCTGAGATTTTAACCAGCATAAACAAGAGTGACTCTGTTGAGTCTTACAAGTTATCAAATTGCTTTACTCTTCTCCAGTGTTCCTGCTGGATCTGCCAGCAAGTTCAATGTATATATAGTGCAATGTAGATACAGTTCAATGCAAATATAGTTCAATATATATACAGTTCAATAGATATACAGTTCAATATATATAGTTCAATGTATATATAATTCAATGTATATAGCAATGTGTATATTCAATGTATATATAGTGCAATGTAGATACAGTTCAATGCATATATAGTTCAATGTATATATAGTTCAATATATATATACAGTTCAATATATATATAGTTCAATGTATATATAATTCAATGTATATAGCAATGTGTATATTCAATGTATATATAGTGCAATGTAGATACAGTTCAATGCATATACAGTTCAATGCATATATAGTTCAATATATATACAGTTCAATATATATATAGTTCAATGTATATATAATTCAATGTATATATCATTCTGGACATTATTGCCCAGGAAGATCCAAGTAGCCCTGTCTGAATAGGAGTTTATGCAGAGCTCCCTGCAGTGATCCCTGCTCACAGTGTTGGTTTTATCCACTTATTTATTACCCAACAGAGACAAACTGTTGCCATATATTATGTAAAATAATGTAAATGGGTGTATATACATTTAGATAGAGGGAGCTTGTTCATAAATCTCACTTCAGTTTAAAATACAGAGCACTAAGTGTGAGTTAAAAGTACTGTTCTTCTTTCACTGTGTATTTAGAGCAGGCTCCTTCCATTATCCACCCAGGAAAATCACTTGGAACTCGGGGAGCTTGAGAGAAGTTAATACGGCGACATTTATAACAATGTTGTCCCTAATCTTGGAAATTTATCCTAGAACTTTGTCAGCAGTTTTTTTGGGGGAGCGAAGAAGGCCAGAACCTCCACAGATGATGGCAGTGAAAACCTATCATTGAATCAGGGAGGGAAAGAACACAGCAAAGTCTTGGAAATCAAGACTTTTTTGGTTTTTTTTTACATCATAACATACTAAAATTTAGCAGAGACTGAGCACACTGTCTGCAGCCTGCTTAGTTAGCCCTTTCCTGGGCTCAAAGATATTGTTAACACCAGTCCCTGACATTTTTTAGTAGTGGCACTGAGTGCTGCATCACTCTGATCCAAAAGTGGGTGCACTGCAGTGATGGGGAAAATAAATACATGCTAACATGTAATGGACATAAACTACATGTAATGGACATAGATGAACAGCAAAACTGCTGGATTCCTGCCTGGGGCAGCAGAGGAATGCACTCTCTAGATGTGCCCTCATGCTTTGCAGTTCTCCTTTTCATACAATCATCAAATGGTTTGGTTGGAAAGAACCTCTAAACTCATCTCATTGCACCCCCTGCCATGGGCAGGGACAGCCCATGTGCTCCCAGGTGCTCCCAACCCTGTCCAGCCTGGCCTTGGTGTCACCCACATTCCAGCACTCAAATCCATGAATTTCCAAATCCTCTGGAGCCCCTGAGCCCCCATCCCTGGGAACAGCCCAGTCCTTTTGGGAGTCCAGCAAAGCCTTGGAGGTGTTCAAATTCTCCAGCTGCCCCACGTTTCAAACCCGCCCAGTTTCCAGCTTTGTCTCTGCTGGAAGGAAAAAGGGATCTTGCTGTGAGGGAACCTCTGTCAGATCACCTCTCTCACTACAAAACTACTCACAGAGCTTTATTTTCTCTTTACCAGCACATCAAGAGGATTCCCCTTCCTGAGAGAGGGTCCCAGTGAAACACTGAACTCACTAACAGCTTGAAAGGACGTTGGATGAAGCTGCAGTGAAAATCTCTGCTGGGAATGGCGGGGAAATACACGTTCAGAAACACAGAAATTCTCACTCTGCACGAGTTGTTTCGGATATTTGATTTCCAGTGCCTTCAGAGGACTACCTGAATATTTAACTGGCATCAAATCAGCTCTCAGCGGAGAGTTTGCTTGTGCCTGTGTACTCGGAGAGGTAAAAAATAACTCGGTAATCAGATTTTAAGCTGTTATCTAATTGCAGAGAAGGTAGCACTGCAGAAAAACCCCAGCAATTCAGTCCTTAAAGTTCTCCCACCAAATTTTCACCTTGTTTAAGGGCAGATGTACTCGGATTCCAAAAGCAAACAGATGTTTTCATCCCATCCCAGCTCCTTCACGGGGGTAATTGCCTGTAAATAGTGAGGTTATTAATGCTATTAGCTGAATATCACTGCCTACTAAGCATGGCAAATCCATCAAACTACAAGTTCTACTACAGAAGTCCCACTTAAAGTTCATTTCCTCCAAAGGCTCGGTGTTTAAGGAGATTTTCAGCAATAGATCATCCTTTGTGGGCCATTCACCAAACACATGATTTCCTGCAATGTTCTGAACCACTGTACACTCTCCATTTTACAGCACTAATACTGCCTGAAAATTTGTCATTGATTTCACGCCTCACAAGTTTTAAGATCCTGAAGAAGCCAACAAACTCTTCCACAAGGAACTGACCTTCATTTAATGACCTGTCATGATCAGTAGAAATAAGAACAGTGACAACCAAGCTGAAATGCAGATTTATTGGGTTTTTCCTTTTTTCATTCACTCTGTTTCATGTAAATCAAATATTGTAGGTTCTTACAGGGTTTAGATATACATATTGTGTAAAACATACAGCTGGGTGTATTTTCTTCAGAGTGGTTTTTAAATGGTGTATTTTGTACATGTAATTTTTTTGGCATTTAGTTCCACTAGAATGGAGGCCAATTCATTTTGCCTTTGCCTAAATTTCTGAAAATTCAATTAGTCGATTAATCTTTTATTACCAATATGGACATACAAACAATTTACTAATGGTTCTAGAAAATCGTGCCTGGCTGGAGAATTGGATGTATTCTCTCATTTTAAATTTCCTATTGTTTTGTTACAGAATCTTGCCACCCATTCCATGTTACAGAAGGCAAATCTGAGGCACAAAAGGCGTGAGACTGCTGGGAATTAATTTCCAAAGTCAGGTAAAATGTCATTCCATTGCCATTTTGTAAATCATCCCCCCGCCCCGGCACCTGTAGCATAAGGAAATGAAAAATGGGACAGACTATTAAGCTAAATGGTCTTTTGGAAAGCTGGAGTGAAAGCTTTACAAATGATGTATTGTGGGAGGGCTGCTCAGTGTTTTCCGTGGTTTCTTTATGGTTTGTTCTTCCCCCAGATAAGCTGGGATTGAAATGAAAAGAGGCCTGCCCAGCCGTGTTCCCACTGACTCCATCATTAGGGTCTGACACTCCACTGGAAGGAGCCCAGCCATTTTATCAAATGCAAAATGCAGTAATTCCCTTTTAATGCCCCGTTTTTTGGGAGCTGAAGAAGGCAGAGTTGGAGAAAAGGAGCCTTGTGTGCCCCGAGTGCCTCTAATTGTGCTCACCCTGCAGCCAGGGGGACCAGGATCGATAACAGTGGAGCTGCCTGCCCTGCCTCATTCCAGACTCCGAAGAAAATGGTACTCCCTGCACAAATAATTGGGGACACAGTGGGATTTTAACTTTGGCATCCAGGAATGCTGCTCCACGGAGCTGAGTCCTGTGCTACTTCATGCCCTAAAACCCACTGGGACAACTGGTTTGAGCATAAATGGTTCAGTGGCTTCCTGCTGCACCCACCCTCTTGTTCTTTCCAACCATTTATTTCATTTTTGGGAGTAATTTTTTAGTAGTTCTGAGTTTGTTTCTCAATAAAGCTTCTAAAAGCAGTGGATTCGGGGATATTTTTAAAGATGAGTTTCATTTTCAAGCCTGAGAGATCTCCTTCCATCTTCTTAGAATGGGTCAGAAAGGGACAAATCGTAGTGGAACAGCTCTGCTGATCTTAAGGCATCTGGGAGCCAATTTCCAAGGGAAATTCCAGCTGGCAACTGCTGCAAGAATGTGTTCAGACATACAAAGGGGTTAGAAACAAGATGGAAATGGCAGTCCAATGTTATTTAAATGTAGCCAAAATAATGCAGTTCTGTGTTCCATCATTAAATGTATTCTCTCTTCACCACTTTGCACTTGCTGAGAGCTGAGCAGGCACCACGTGGAACAAACCTGCACTTCCAGGAGGAAGAGCGAGAGGCAAAAGTCAGGTTCAGGCAGGAAAACTGCCCCATCCAGCAGCCCTGCTGGGAATTGGGTTATCCCTGAGACTCCCTGGCTGTCAGGAGCACACAGGGAGCACAGCAGAGCTCCCTCCTGCCTGAGTTAGAGGCCATGTTTATAATTTGGTTAATCACAAAAGAACTGAAGGCTGCTGCCATTCAATGCAGACACGAATTCAGATCATTGCAGAGCTTTCCCACAGCCACACTCTCCAGATCTGCCTGGAAAAGCTTCCTTTCCAACTGCAGCCCTGTCCCTGTCACAGCCCCAGCAGCACCTGGAGGAGGCACTGGGGTCAGGTTTGCAGAGGCCGTCAAACTGGGGGCATTGTCAGGGTGTTTTTATTTAATTGCAATGCTCAATGAATTTTAATCCTTTGCTGTGAGGAGGGTGAGGCACCATAGCAGGTGTCCAGGACCAGGCTGGATGGGTTTGGAGCAGCCTGAGACCATGCGAGGTGTCCCAATCCCAGTTCTGGAATGAGATCATCTCTAAACTCCCTTCCAACCCAAACCATTCCAAGGCTCCCTGAGATCCCAACCCAGGCTGGAGGAACAGCCTGACCATGGATTTACCAACCATTCCACGTACAAAGCCCTGTGCTTGGGAAGGAATAATCCTTCTCACACCTCCGGGCTTGACCAGGGAGAAAATCCCTGCTGAGGATGCCCTGGGCAAAATTTTATCATTGGACCAACTGTATTCCTGAGGCATCTGAATAAAAAGGATTCAGCCTAAGGACTCTGCACAGGACTCTGCCTTGATCTCCTGAAGCAGAATCAAAAGCAAAGAATCCGTTCAATTGACAAAATAATTAAACCATTAATAACTGCATGCGTATAACTTGGGGACTGAATGATATCAATTAAATTCAATTAACATCTGCACAATGCTTTGAGGACATAAAATGTCATGTAACTCGAAAGAAATTGTAGAATTAATCCTATTAATCCTATTTTTAGGATTTATTAATCCTAAAATAGTTTTTGCTGCATTAGCACACTGCTAAATGTGAAAATCACTAGAAGCAAAGGCAGGGGTATGCCAAAGATTTAGGGTGGCTGGTAATCCCTTTGTATGAAAAAGTCAGGGTTTTTTCCCTGAAATCAAGTTCCACTTAAAACTGGCAGTTACAGGTAAATCAATATTGATGCCATTTTAAAAATAACCATATTCTTTGTACAGCTATTGATTCTAGCAGGAGTGACTAAAGGAAGGATATACATAAATACACCCAGAAAAAAGCAGAGTTGGATATTAATGCCATCTTTTATCTTCGCAGGCACTAACATGGCTGGAAAGTATTGATTACCTTAAAAGCCCCTAATAACTAAAGAACTATTGACTTAATATTTTCTCTAATCCTCCATGAAATTTTACAGTAAGTCCTGATGTATTTTCTGTTAAGAGTTTTAGGGCTGAACTATATCAAGTACTTATCTGGAGTGTCAGCTCTGGGGCTTACACTGCAGCTGACGAGAGCTCTGCTAAAGGTGAGGAATAACTCCCAAGATTTAAGACTGGTCTCGGGGATTTTGGAAATAGATACATCTCCTAATGTCTATTATTATGTCTATTATTCTATAGCTTTTGTCTTTTAAATAATCTTTATAATGAGGGAATTATCTAATATACATTTATTCAGTGGGAACAAGGGTTCTGTTCATAATTACTCAACTACAGCTGTTCTGAAAATTCCCTCATCATTGGGAAAGTGTCTCAACAGCCTTTTTTATTGCTTCTTATTTTCCTAGCACACTCACAGCCTGGCTTCCTAAAACTCCAGTAGGTGATACTTACCACGTTAAATAAGGGAATAGTGAATGGAAACCTACCCAAACACCTGAACTCTTCCAATCCCTTCAAAGTCAATGGATCCTCCACTTCCACCCCTGTCAGGGGCAGGGACACATTCCACCACCCCAGGGTGCTCCAAACCCGTCCAGCCTGGCCTTGGACACTGCCAGGGATCCAGGGCAGCCACAGCTGCTCTGGGGAAGCTCACAGGGAAGGATTTCCTCCAGATCTCCAATGGAAATTTACCCTCTTCAGATTAAAGCCATTCACCCTTGTCCTATCCAGGACAAGGCCCCTCAATCCTGTATTCTCATGGAGCAAACAGAGAGGTTTTCACTTGGATTCATGTTTGGTTTGAGGTCAAAGCAAACAGCCCAGAGGTTTCCAGCCCCCGTGGATGCTCCTGAAGCCCTTTGCACTGACCTGGCTCTGATATCCCATTCCTAACCCATCCCAAAGTGTCCAGCCCTGCACCCCTACAAACCTCACCTCCCCAAACTGCCAAGCAGAGAAAAGCTTTGCTCACCCTCAGCAATTCCCCTGAGCCAAATTCTACCCTTTTCAAGCCTATTTACAGAAATACCTTCAAGATTTTGCTACCAAACACCAGAACTGCAAAAACATCTCTGCATTTTCCAAAAGAATTAAAGACTTTTAAATAAGAACTGGCTGCAGGAACAAGACTGAAAGAGAAGTGCAGTTCCGGAGCTGCTTCTGCCTGACTTCCTACCCATCACCAGAACAGCATCACTGAGTTAACTCCAATTTTCCAAGACCTCTTAAAAAAGGAAGGTGATACACAATGGTATCCAGCAAAACCCAGACTTTGCCCTTCCCTCCAGTAAAACCAAGGACTTCTCTCGATCCCATGAGTCACATCTAATCCTCAGCGATTGGTTTTGGCTCAGTCCTGTAATCACTTATTTATGGAACTCTCCATTACAGGAGCAGCCTCATTAGAACAAATGGGTCAGTTTTTCATGTGCTGCTTGCAGGGCCAGGGCCCCTCAAAGCCATTTAAGTCCTTAAGTCCTGCTTTAAGCCCTGCCTTGCCCTGGGTCCCTGCAGACCCCGGGCATTTTCCCCATCACAGGCTTAGGAGGGAACAGCTCACACTCAGGGCAGCTGGCCCTACAGCTCTGTCCTTAGGGGAGGCAGAGCACAGCACTAATTATTTTAATGACTGGAAATGAACTGTGAATTTCTTAAGAGCCATTGAAGCAAAACGTTTCGAGTCAATCTCCCCACATTAATAGCAGAGTGCTGGAGATTGCTCATATCTTTGAGATGATGAAGTACATCTGCTAGATTTCCCTAGCTAATAGTAGGCCAAGTGTTAAAATATCAAACTTTCCCTCACGTCCTTCTGATGAAATAAAGGAAAAGGACAAAAAAGAGCCCCACCCCCAGCACCTTGCACTTGAGCTGTGCTGAGCTGGAGTGTTTGTGCGCATCAGTGCAGCCCCAGGGACACCTGGAAGGGAATGAGAGGGGCCACCCTGCTCCTCTGGCAGCACACAAGAGGCTTTGGGATCCCCAGGTGGCTCAGGATGCTCTGAGGGATGCAGGATGAGGGATGCAGGATGCTCGGAGGGATGCTCAGAGGGATGCGGGATGTTCTCAGAGATGCAGGATGAAGGATGAGGGATCCCTCCAAGGGATGCAGGATGCTCTGAGGGATGCAGGATGAGGGATTAGGGATGCAGGATGCTCTCAGGGATGGAGGATGAAGGATGAGGGATCCCTCTGGGGGATGCAGGATGCTCTGAGGGATGCAGGATGCTCTGAGGGATGCAGGATGACGGATGAGGGATCCCTGTGAGGGGTGCAGGATGCTCTGAGGGATGCAGGATGAGGGATGAGGGATGCTGTGTGGGATGCAGGATGAAGGATGAGGGATCCCTGTGAGGGGTGCGGGATGCTCTGAAGGATGCAGGATGCTCTGAGGGATGCAGGATGTGCTCAGGGATGCAGGATGGGGGATGAGGGATCCTTCCAAGGGATGCAGGATGCTCTGAGGGATGAGGAATCCCTCTAAAGGAAGCAGGATGCTCTCGGGGATGCAGGATGAGGGATCCTTCCAAGGGATGCAGGATGAGGGATGAGGGATCCCTCTGAGGGATGCAGGATGCTCTGAGGGATGAGGAATCCCTCTGAGGGATGCAGGATGCTCTGCTGCACAGGGCCTGCCTGTGTGTCAGACTCTGCAGTGTCATCTCCAGAGCAGCAGTGATTCCTCCATCCCTGTTTGCTTATTCCTGCTCTAACTGTGCTGATCATTGCTGATTTGCTTTTTCTTTGTATATCCAAGGAAATGCAAATATGGAATTTAATCAGGAGGATGAGACACGACAGCCAGTGTTTGCCAAACAGTTTAGTGAGTGTGAGCACCTCCATTAGAGACAGAAGTTGCAGCAGCTTTAACAAACAATATTCAGGCAGCTCTGAGCATCCAAGCAGAAAGAAATCACCTAAAATCATGATTCATTTTTTAAAATGCTGCCTGCACTTGAGTCCCTTAAAAATAAAAACGTCATTATTAATTCAGAGAAGTTTTCATTCAGTCACAAATGCTGGCGTGCAAGTGTGGCACACAGAGCCGTGGAACAGCCCTCAGCCCTGGGTTTGGGGTCAGAGCTGTCCCCAGAGTGCCCAAAAGAGCAGCCCTGGACACGGTGACCTCAGGCAGCCCCTCCAGGAGGGCAGAGCCATCCAGAGCCATCAGCTGCTCCTGCTCTGCAAGCAGCAGAATGTGCATCAGATTGCAAATGGAGCTGAGATTAAATACAGCTCTTAATGGCTCTGCAAACACATCTGGGGAAAACATCACAGCATTCACCACTAAATTAACTCCTCATTTTTGCCAATATGGCCCCGTTTGCATTCCACTGCAGCCTGGCCTCTGCAGATGCCTTCCCTCAGCTCGGGCAGTGCTGGAGTTCCTTACCTCAGGAATAAAAGCTCATTTTTGCTGTGGAGCAGAAGGATTTCTACAGTGCTGAGCCTGATTCTCCTGATCGTGGGTGATGCCAACCAGAACCCTCCAGAGGTTGGGGTCCACATGTCCCAGCCTGGCTCCAGGTCAGTAATTAGCAAAGAGTTCAAGGAATCCGGTCCTTTTTCTTCCCTGCTCCAGGAATCCTTTGAGAAGATGTGTTACTCAAAGACAGTGATTACAGGAATGGATTTAGCCCATTTCTTCTGCTCGGAAAAGGCCACAGAAGCTGAAATTCCAGACTTAGTGCCAAACCAGTAACTTCCCAGAGAAGCTGTGGCTGCCCCTGGATCCCTGGAAGTGTCCAAGTTCAGGCTGGATGGATCTTGGAGCACCCTGGGATCGCATCCCAGCTCCCTGCCTTGTCTATTGGATGGAAATAATCATATTTCATAGTCACTGTTACATCCCTCCCCTCTCTGGGCTGCTGAGCATCCAGCTGACCCCTGCGGTGCCTTTGCTTAGGCAGCCAAAAATCCCACTGTTTGGAACAGGAGAGCAACACTTTCTCCTTGGAAATATTGCTGGGAGAGCAGCTCATTCCCTGGCCTGGCCCATCGCTCCCAGGCTGAGCTGAGAAACCAAACCCGAGATGAATTCTCTCCAGTAATTTTTCCCTTTGCCCATTACCTCGTGCTCAGTATACCAGAAGTGCACATTCCTGTGTGGCTCAGAGATAAAGAATTGTTTAGATGTTTATTAAACAACAGAGTTGAATGAAATCGGTCCCATTATGTTGTCTGGAGGATGGAAGTTAATTGGAAGACACAATGATTTACTCCAGTTTGAAACACCAAGTGGGGTTTGGAGTAAGTTAATGGTAACGAGGATCAGAATGGAACTGTGGAAAATGGAAATTTTATTTTAATTCCTACTGAAGTACTTTAGTAAATGAGTTTGCTCTCGCCTCACTGCGAGAGGCTCCTCCCAGCTCGCTTTGCTGTTCCACATTTAAATGCTATCCAAGGGCACGTTAAATACCATCACTGGACACTGCACAGAAACTTAATTTTCTAAATAAAACACCAGAGAGGAGCCAGAGTAGCAACTGCAGGGAATCTCCTGGACAAAGGAGATCCAGATAAAAACAGTTCTGGGAAGCTGAAGAGCAGGGGCACCCCCATCCCTCACCCTGCTCCCCAAAGCACTCACACAATGGTTGGCATCGTGTCAATCCAAAATGCCACTGCTGTCCTTTGGGAGCAGCCAGGATGGATTTTCAGACTTTTTTTTTCCACCTCTGCCTGTTGTTCCTGCACTAATTTCTGATGCTGTGGGGGATTTTTTCAGTAGAAGAGGCACAATCTGCAGCAAATGTAGCACATTTATTCCCCAGAATGAAGACAAATACGAGGAAGGGCTCCAAAAGCTGCCAGCAACAACAGCCCACAGAGCCCCATGAACATCTCACAGAGCCAGAGTGGGGTTTATACTGCAGAGATGGGAACAGGGCCATGGATGGGAGAGATCCCGCAGGAAAAGGAGGGGAATGGGGCTTCTCCAGTGAAAGGATTTGGAGGGGATTGTCCACAGGGAAAGGAGGGGAATGGGGCTTCTCCAGTGAAAGGTTTTGGAGGAGATTGTCCACAGGGAAAGGAGGGGAATGGGGCTTTCTACTGAAAGGATTGGAGGGGATTGTCCACAGGGAAAGGAGGGGAATGGGGTTTCTCCACTGAAAGGATTTGGAGGGGATTGTCCAGAGCCTGCAATGCCCAAGCACCAGCACATGGTGCTGGAAATGGCAGGAAAGAGGTGCTGCTTGTGTTCAATATCCTGAGAGCGTTTCCTGCAGTGGGGGCAATGACAAGAGAAGGGAAACAATTCCAGGAGCTGTTCCCATTTGTCCCTCCTGTGTCACTGCCACGTCTCACAGGGGCAGATGTAGAGTGGGGATGCTCCACTCACCTTGTCTTCCCTCCAAGGACCCTGAAGGCCGTAATTGTGTTATCCCAGCCCCTTTCCAAGGGCACAGAACTCCCTCGGCTCCCCTGACTTATTTTGAACCAGGATTAAATGGAATTTTGTGCAAAGACATTTTTGTTGCTATCAAGAGATGGTCAAATCCCCCCATCACATCACGCCAGGAAATCCAATAATTTCCTCAGCAACTTTCCATCCTCCTCCTCTCCCATAGGCTGGTCATCCTCCTCCCTCCTCCTCCTCCTCCTCCTCCTTCTCCTCTTCCATGAAAGACAAGGCGCCAGTTGGCATTAAGATAAAAAAGCCCATTTTCCTCCCTCCTCCTCCCCACCATAACATTTATAATTTACAGTTTTACTTGTGCTTTCCACCACCCCTTTGGAGCAGCCTCTTGCTGGCCCTGAGCGTGTCACCCACCCCAGGAGTTGGGGACAGTCCTTTCTGATCCCTGATGGCACAGAAATTAATCCCACTGGCACAGGCTGACCACATCCTCTCAGCATTTCATTACAACCGTTTTTTCCCCCCCTTTCATTTCTTTTTACATCTCTCTGCCACTGATCTCTTAATCCCTGCCTTCAGCAGTTGTTTAATGTTTATCTAAACATCTCCTGCCATTGTCTGAGATTTCCCTCAAACATTTGACTCCTCCTGCCCTTCCTTAGCATCAACCAGCTCAGGACCAAATCCCACCGCAGTCCTTTCAGTTTAACATCTGCTTTGGTTACTCCAAAAGTATTTCCAAACCATCTTGTACCTCCAATATTTTGCTCCCCTACCAATCCTGGAGCTCCCACAGAGCTCTTCTGGAGGCATCTGAGTTTACCACAGGTTTAAAGATCACCTTTCCAGAAGCACCAGCTCTTACATCACTGGAAATTAAAACTGTTAACATGGTTTGGATTATTTTGTCTGCAGGCAAAAGCAGATTGCTGTTGCAAGGGAATTATTCCTGAGATATTGCTCTCCGCTTGTTCCTCCACAAGGACAGAGTTATAAAAAATTATGCAATGCTATAAGCTTAAAATATGTGGAAAAGGGAAAAATAACAACTCTGCGCCATTTGCAAGTGAAAAATACCATGCAATTCAAATTCCTCTGGAATTTACAAGACAGAGGAGTTGTCAAGTGTCAGTCCAAGTTTCTCCTTACAGTGAGTGTTTGTCACCCACCCCAAAACTCCCCCAAATTCCCAGCTCACACAGCAGTGGGAGCACAGCGAGCTCAAATCCTCCTCCAGCAGAGCCAGCTCCCTCCTGGAGTGGCCAAAACTGGGAAAATCCCTCCACCTGAAGCTCACCCAGTCCCATCCTGACACCTTCACCCATCCCAGGGTGCTCCAAACCCCGTCCAGCGTGGCCTTGAGCCCTCCCATGGATGGGGCAGCCACAGCTGCTTTGGGTAATCTGCTCCATCGGTTCCTTTTGCACAGCAAACATCTCCTTTTTCCTGCTTTTCCCAATTATCCATCACTAACCAGCAAAGATACCCAACATTAAAACGCAAATGCCATCTCCTGCTCCAGCAGGGCTGGCTGGGCTGAGCTGGGGGCAGTGACCCAGGACAGAGCTCTGGACACCCCTGAGGAGCTGAGGGAGATCTTCAGGCAGGGTTTGGTTGGCACAGAGAGTTGGGTGCTCCAGAAGAGGAGTGGAAGGGTGGGGATGCTGGGGGACTCCAGGGGAAATGGCTGGAGGGGGTCCCTGGTTTCCTGCATGAATTAATTGCCCTAGATTTCTCTCAATTCATGGATTGATACCCACGAAAAGACACCGTGCTGCCTTTTCAGAGCACACCCTGCTGAAATCGGGTGTGTCCCGAATCAGGCAGGTCCCTTTTCAATTATATCCTTTTCAATTCCAGTTTAGCAGCAGAGACACGAAATAAACAGTGAGGCAGCCACAGAGCTCATCCATACCCTCCTGATTAGTTCCACAATTCCTCCCATCCGTGCATCACTTCAGGTGCAAAGCTATGCCTTGCCCAGCCTCCTGAATTCCGTCTGTTTGAAGGGATATTGAGTGAGCAGCGGGGAATTTGTCAGCGCATCGATCGGGATTTGCATGGCAGGGCTGTTGGTGTGCAGCCTGTTCCTCCCCAGCCTCAACCACGGCGTGAATTCCTGGGGAATTGATAACCCTGCTCCTTGCAGCCTGCTCGGTGAGGTCCCTGGGCTCCTGACAGGTCTCAATTCCAAACACGGGGTTGTTCAGCGCTAAACAAAACGGCATCGCTGCCCCAATCAATACGGACTCGTGGGAAGCTGCCAAGGGGTATTTGTCTCCCTCCCAGGCTGGGAATTACAGCAGGAATTACAACAGGTCAGGCAGGAATGGCCGAGGGCAGCAGGGCACCCCACTGCCTGCACCCACGGTGCTTGTAAGGGTTTGAATCCCTGAAATCTCCCTCAGAATTCCAATCCCAGTTCCTGTGATATCAGTGGAGACAGACCCACGATCCACATCCACTCGAGTCACCCTAAAAAGTGAAGGATATGCAAAATCTTCTTCCCATAATGCAGTTTACAGTCCTTTTTTTTTTCTCTCATTATTCTGTTCATTTTGCCTGTCATTAAAAGGCAAAAACCCTCAAGTTTTTGTTTTCCCAATCCCTGATTTTCAGACAATGAGAATGAGACCCGGGATGGGAGCAGAGCCACTGCTGAGAGCCCTGTGACCAAATCCCATCATCCTGCTCAGCCATGGATATGGGAATGGGAGTGGGATCCCAGTCATTTCTATGGGAATGGAAATGGGATTTCAGCCATTTCTATGGGAATGGAGTGGAATTGCAGTCATTTCTATGGGAATGGGATTCCAGCCATTTCTATTGGAATGGAAATGGGATTTCAGCCATTTCTATGGGAATGGAAGTGGAATTGCACCATTTCTGTGGGAATTTGAGCATGGCACAGACTGAGTCTTGGATTACCAGGAATGGTTTTGAAACAGGCAGCACTCCCAGACCCCAAACTTTCCAGCTGCTGAAGGGCACTGGGAGGAGCAGGTCCCAAAATCCATCCCATAAGTGCCAGGACCATGTAATTAATAGGAATAGTCATTAATTACAGAGGACTTGATTTCCCAAAGGGTCCTGGAGGTACCAGAGGCCTCTTTTGTGGGAATCCTCAGCTGTGGTCCCATAAAAATCTCGTGGTTTTGACACAGCCAGTGGGGCTGTACTTGGGATGGAGCAAAACCATCTAAAGAACAGATGGAGCAGGGCAGCTGCTGCCTGAAAATAGACATTTCTTTAAAAATAGATGAAAGCAACATTTAATTTAGCTGAAAGGTGGAAATGAACCATTAAGAAATCCAGGCTCGTCTAAATACCTGCTTGCCATGTATATTTAATTGTTTTCATTTCCATTTGGATTGTGCTCTGCACTTCCACGATGGCCACAGCTCGTCCTCAAGTGTCTGAGCATGGAGAGGGATTCGAAAAAACTCCTGTAGGGAGAAGGACGAGGAGATTTCTGGGCAAAAATAGATGCCAAAAGCACCCAAAAAGCTGTTCTGAAGAATTATTAGTCAGTTGCTGATAAAGAGATGCAAAAGCAGGGGTAAGCTGCAGGACAAACCCACATTACAAATACATCAGCCTTAAAAACTGCTACTTGAAGGCAGCCTGGTAGAACAAATCACCATTTTCTTCCTTTTTCTTCAAGCCAGGACAAACCAGGGCAAAGCATTGCTCCAAACCTCATCATTAATATCAGATCAACTGCAAAAGGTATTTTAGAAGCAGCTAATTACCAAACCTCTGATCAATTCAGGTGTTGGATGAAGGTTGTGGGTCTGTGCCTGCAGGTTCCAGACCTCAGCTCCAAGTATGTTCTTCAGAGTCCTTGAAAAATTCATTTTCTTCACAACTCCCCTCATTATTCATTAATTACTGTTATTCTGAATTCTGGAGCACCATCATTTCCTCAAGCAGGAGCATAATTTTTCCCTCTCTTATCAAAACAGAGTCAGGAACTCGAGTACCTGCCCCTGGTGTTTGAGTGTTCCCCCTTTTCTCCAGGCCAGGACCCCTCTCTGTTTCCCCCATATCCAGCATTTCCATGGATCCAGAAGGGATTTTTGTGAGCTCCTCAAAACTTCCAGTGTTTTTATTTCAGAAATTCCTGCCCAGGGTGTTGGCTTTCAGCTGGGATAATAAAATTCAGAGAGATCACGACCTGGCCATGCACAGAAGGTGTTTCATCACTCCAAGTGGCACTTTAACCCCAATTTTTTCTGCCTATCCCCAATTCCAGAGGGATTCCGTGGTCCCAGGATGGTCAAGCACCTGACTGCACTCTGCCATCAGAGCTGTGTCAATCAGGGCCATGGAAATGCATCCCTCTGAGTGCCTTCCTTATGGAAATGAGTTATTACACAGAGGTTCAACTAATGTGAGCATAAAAAAATGATCTCTTTGCTAGGAGAGAGCACAGATGGTTTTTCCCTCCTCGTGAAGGGTTGGTTTTTCAACACAAGCTGCCTCTCCAGTGGAGAGGAGGGGGGGGAAATCTTCTCTTAATTACTGCTCCGCTGGCTGAAAGCACATTCTCGGAGCAGAAGGTATTAGATGGAGTTTTCTTACACCAAAGTCAGACAGAAAAAAGAAATCACAGAAGTGTTTTGGTTAAACGTGAGGAAAATTGATATTAAAAAATCCCGCTAGAATTGGGTGATTCTTCCCCACTTTACACCACAGCGTAAGAACAACCCGAATCAGGGCCAGTCTGTTTTCTTAGGAGGTGAAACACAAACACCCAAAGAATTAAGTGACAATTCCTTCATGTTCCTGAGTTATGGATTAGAAAAACCGTCTCAGCAGTGCTGATCAATGAGAACTTCAAAGAGAAACACGGCCCATCCATTACAGTTCCTCCCAATTACATCCTTCTGCTGAGAACTGCATTTTGTGTGCCTTCCAGGCTTCCAAAAAAGAGGGAGCAAGATTTAAAAAAAAACAGAGTTTTACGTTTTTATTGAATTTAAACACCACAGGACTGGTTAAACTGGGAGTAAATTCTGAACTGCTGGTGCTGCCTGTGAAATGGAAGCACCATTTTCAAACAAAAATCAGAAACATCACAAAGCTGTTGGGTTTTTTTCTGATCATTTTCTTTCCTTTTTGTTGAGACCTCTTCAACAAATTTTATCTAAACCCATTTTGAGTAAGCTGAAAATAATTTACTTTATTTTGCTGGGCGAACTGTGCGTTTTCATCAGGTTATTTCAACCTGCTGAGCTCCCAGGTTTGGAGAGGAGTTTGGGATTGTTCCCTTCATTTCTCCTGGAAAACTCAGAGAAATGTGACTGCACTCTTCTCCCTCAGTCAGCCAACCCAAAGGGTTCATTAAAGTGGAGAATCCCACCTAAAGCCAGGAAAGCACTGGAAAACAGGGAAATAACAGCATTTCCTGAGCATTTGTGCTTTTCCATTGTGGTTTTTTTTACCTCCAGCCCATCGAGCCCCCAGCAGCTCCCATCACTCCCAACTTCCCTGGATGGTAATTCCCACCTTTTCCAAACATGTCACACATTCCCTGTTCCAGGAGGAGCTCTCTGAGCCCTTCCTAGGGCTGAGGAATAGTTCTGCACACAAAACAGTGAATTATCCGTGCTTTTCCTCCAATTGCAGGCTGCATTTCCTTTCTCCCTGCCTTTGGAATTCGCCAGGAATTCCTCCCCCTTGGTGACCAGTCTGCTTTAACCACCGGCAGCTCTGAATTAAACGATGAGATCGTTAAAGATCATTAAGCAGTTCTTACTCTCATTGCAGGGTAACCGGAATCACCCCCGTGGTTACCCAGAATTAGCCAAGGCTTTGGTTTGCAGGGCACAGATAACAACAGATCCTATTCAGGAATTCGTGTTCCAATTATCTCTGAAATTAGGCTGCACACAGGGGACTGGAGAGCTGCCTTGGAAAAATTGCTTTTATTTTTTTTTTTTTCCTCACTCCCACTCCCGCCTCCTCCTCCCAGACCACCTCGATCCCTCCCACATTATTATTTATTTCTGCTTTGTTTTGTTCTCACACAGCCCCAGTACCCAAAGAGCTCAATCCCCCCAGAGAAGGTAATTTTGGAGATCTGCTCTGCAGATTCGGGGGTTCAGCTGCAACCACAGAATCACAGAACCCTCCAGGCTGGGAAAACCCTCCAAGATCAAGCCCAACCTTCCCCCAAATACCCCTTCCCACCAAACCCTTCACAAAGCACCTCATGACTCATTTTTTGAACACAAAACCCTCAAGAAGGCTCAGTTTTTCCTGGGTGGATGCAGTTTCCTGTTCCTCTCCCAATTCCTCAACCTCTCACAAATTGCTGAGCAGAAACCTTCGAGCAGAAGGGGATGTTCAGTAAAAACTCTGCTCGTGTACCTTCGTGGAGGCAAAAGGAGCAGATTCCTTTGGGCACCAGCAGAAAGAACAGCTGAATGTTCTTCAGCAGTGCCTGATTAATGATTTGATTCGAAAATCGTTTAATTTAAAGGAATAAAACTGTTCCCGAGGCTCCTGCAAGGCAGAATGTTTTACCCAGGGCTGAGAAAAGGCTGAATCAGGGAAAGCAGCACTTGGGAGTTTTCCTGGGAGGTGGAACAGGGAGGGCAAAATCACCCACTCAGCTTCAGGGGAAAATGGGTGGCAAAACCCCCGTGGAAATCCCAGGCAAGTCTCCTTTTGACCTGACTCAGAATTGAAAATGCAATAAAAATCACTCAGCAGAGAGCTGAGGCTGCAGAGCAGGGAGTGGGATCTTTGCTTTGGGGACAATGTGTAGGAAAATAGGTGCATATAAATACACTGGTAAAACATCGAGATTCATGCAAGAACTGCAAACAAAGACTTCCTACGTGCCCACACTGCAATCCTACACACAGACACGAGGCTGCTGCATTTGGGTTAGAAACACTGAAGGGGAAATGTTTGTATTCCTGCTATGGAACTTGTTATAAAATGAAACAAAAAGGGTGGAGAGGGATTTTGGACAGGGGATGGAGTGACACGAAAAGGGGGAATGGCTTTAAACTGCCAGAGGGCAGGGACAGATGGGATATTGGGAAGGAATTGTGCCCTGGGAGGGTGCCCAGAGCAGCTGTGGCTGCCCCTGGATCCCAGGCAGTGCCCAAGGCCAGGCTGGACATTGGGGGTGGGAGCAGCCTGGGACAGTGAGAGGGGTCCCTGCCATGGGGTGGAATGGGATGAACTTCCCCAGGTCCCTTCCAACACAAAAAAATTCTGGAATTCTGTGATTTAAACATTTTTTTAAATTCTGCCCATGGAGTAGCAGCTCCATGGAGGTAAAATCAATTTGCTGCAGGCTGGGGCAGGATCTGTGTGTGCTCCTGGATCACTGTGGGGCAGGATCTGTGTGTGCTCCTGGATCACTGTGGGGCAGGATCTGTGTGTGCTCCCGGACCAAGCCAGGTTATCTGAGGTAGCAGCACTCCCCTGCCCTCACCCAGCCCGGCAGCAGCAGAACAGGAGCTCATTAATTAACGTGATCAAGTTCCCTTGCATGGCCTGGCTTTCAGGAGATGTGGCTCTCCCAGCTCAGCTGATTGATGGCATCCTCAGGGCATTTTACTCAAGTGTCCACAACCCAAATTCTCCTTTCTTTAAGCGATCCCAAAGTGTTCTCTGCCTCAGCGTTGTCCTGCAGTGCCCTTTGGGTGCAAATCCTGTCACACAGAGCAGGGGGGATGCTCTGCTGTCTCTGGAATCCACAGGGACACTGCCATCCCCTCCCAGTGCCACCTCGGGCAGCTGTGGGTCCTCTGCAATGCCATCCCACACACCTGGCAGCTCCCCAGGAGAACAGAAAACCATTTTCCCCTTCGGCAATTTTGTACTTACTAAGATATAACCTTATTCCTGGAAAAACTCTGTTAGTCCATGAGTTATTCCTGTGGTTAGGAATAAACCATATTCTTTTTCTAAAAATAAACCAGCCTGACAGAAATTCATGAGTTGATCAAATTTTTGAGGGACTGAAAAAACTCTTAAACTTAGCTTAGGATCCAGTTTTCCCCACTGCAGTTTCTCAGCCCTGGTAGAAGCTGGAGATTCTGGAGTGTGGAACAGAGAAATTCCCAAATTTATTGTCAGCCTGATGATGGTGTGATTGAGGGTTTGGGGGTGTTTGGGGGCATTTTGAGGGCTGATGGATGCTCCTGATGATTCAGGCAATGAAATGGGATTATTATTATTATTATTATTATTATTATTATTATTATTATATTTCCAGCCTGGGGGAGATAAAGGATCCTGCCTGGGCCATGGGGTCATGGCAGGGTCTGGGGAACGGTGGAACATTTTTATTTGTTTCTCATTTAGAGTGCAGCTCAAGGGGCTGTGGAGACAGGACATTTTCTAATATTTGGTTTCCTGGTGTCCCTGAATTCTCACTTTCCTGCACAGGGAATCCAGGTGGGCACACTTGGGAGGATCTTGTGGACACCTCCAGCATTCCCAGTTCTGCAGAAAGACACAGAAATTCTGATTTGTCTCATTTGCCTGCTGTAGAGCATGCTGAGGTTTGATACAAAACCAGCTGGAAGTGGGAAATTGCCTTTAGATGGGTCCAAAATATGGACATTTTCTTAGATAAATTGAGTTAAAGGAGTTTTTGAAATTCCAGCCATATCCAGACAATTTAGATCTCATTTGGTTTCACATTCATAGATATAAACAGGTTTTTAGGAAAACAAGGTTATTTTGAGGTGTGTTTTGTAAGGAATTTGTACACAAATCACAGAATCCCACAGTGATTTGGGTTGGAAGGGATTTTAAAGCCCTGCCAGGGATCCAGGGGCAGCCACAGCTGTGCCAGGGCCTCAAGAGAAATATTTCCCATAACTGAATCAGGTGTGAAACGCCAGGCAAAGAGAACCCAGGGCAGAAGCTGTTTAAGGCAAAAAGAAAGGAAATTCAGGATTCTGTTGCTTCAAGAGCAATGAAGAACAGGCTTTACTTCAGCAATGGGTATTTCTGAGTCAATTATGGGCCAGTGCTGGTGCATCTTCCTGGAATGTTTTATTTATGGCTTTCAGATGGAAATATTCCCTTTTAACCAATATATAGAACTCCATCTATTTTACCTTCTGTTATTTCGGGTTTCCAAGGAAAACACATTCCATTCACAGCATTCACCCATGTTGTGCTTCAGCTGAATCCCAAGCTCAGCTCTCACTTAACAAAACCAGCCTTAGCTGTGCTGGAGCATCAATCCATAGAGAAGTACTTAGGAGGAATAAATTGATTTTCTCATTGCTCTATGTTGGCTAAAAATTATTCGATTATGTATTTAGCTGCTAATGGAAACTCATTAGTAGATTTTCATTTCATGCTTGTTTGCACCTGCAATCCATTTTTCCCTGTCCAAAGCACTGTTTCATTTCGGTTCCGTGCCATAAATTTCCTTGCATATAAACTGATAAGTGTCAGCCAAAATTCAGTGTACGTGGTCTGAAATAGCTCAGGGCCATCGTTTCCACAACAGCATCACTAAAGCAGCAGATCCCTGGTGATCAGGGGTGCTCGTTACTGTGCATATTGATGGCCCGACTCTGCTCATTGTTAACTCATTAATTTTGTTATCCTCATTAGTGTGGGCTCCTTGGCATTGTCCTGTTGGCTCTGTGCTCCCCTGGGCATCTCTGGAACCCAAAGATGGGATATGCCCAACTTCAGGAGGGCAGAGGGCTCCTTCGGGGCGCCCTTGTTCTCACTCCCTGCTTTTCTGGGGATATAAATTCAATAATGTTCCATCAGATCTCAGCTTAGTGGCCTCTGGCTTTATTTGGAGGGCCAGGTTGTTGTTATTTGTGTGGGAATAACACCCAATTCCAGCCAAACCCAGCAACAGTGAGCACAACGTGCCCAGTTGGAACTTCTCCTCCCCGTCCTTCCTGATGGGTTTGTGCCTTGGGATCTGCAGGAGCTGCAGCACAGGGGGGAATCAAACCCTGCTTCCACAAACCCTGCCCAGTTCAGACCCAGCTCTGCCTTCCCTTCTGCCCTTCCCTCTCCCTGCTGGGACACAGAGCCCAGCTCAGCCCCAGCCAGAGCCCAGATGGTGAAAGCAGAGCAGTCACCCCGATTTACCCACCCCAAATCCCTTCAAGCTCAGTCCCAGAGCACCCTGAGTGCAGCTCTGGATTATTTCGGGTTTCCAAGGAAAAGCACCAAAATGAGGAGTGCAGGGATCAGCAGATAACCAGAACCTGCTCACTGTGAGCTCCTGGGCATTTCATTTTGGACAAACCCCCATCCAGGTCAGTGAAGCAGAACCTGATCGTAATAATTGTGGCACAGTTTGTTTCCATAGAAGGAAATTAATAAATCGTTCAACTTGAGCAGAATTACTCTGAATTGATCCAAATATGAGAACTGACTCGCAGTGCTGTGTACTAGCACAGCCCCCACACAGAAAAAAAACGCATTTGCTGTGAAAATATCTATTTTATCAGGTAGCTTAACCCTCTGGGGTCTGCCTGCATCCCCCAGCCCAGTAACTGAGAGCAGGAACAGCTCTGAATGTGCTCGTTAAGTGGGCCTGATCAATACAAATCTATTTCTCAATTAAGTAGGAGATCCTGGCGTATGTGTATTGCCTGCAGGCCAGAGGAGTTCAGAGGAAAACTGGATTCCAGAATACAAAGTTGTGTTGTTTTTGCTCTGTCTTTTAAATGAGCTTTACCAGCATGCAACTGCAATCCTTGTGAACTCTGCAGATTAAATTTCCTTGCAGTAATGACCACTAGGAATTAGTGAAATGTTAATCTTCCCACCTGCTGTGTATGATTATACACGAGTCTAATCAACCTGATTACAAAAGAAAGTAATTTCTGCTTTTACGGGGTTTTTTTTGTTGTTGTCTGCTTTAGTTCTTCCTGAGGAACTGTGAAATTCCTTACCCTGTGTTTTAAAGCAAAAATAATGATTAAATTAAAATGTGTAAAGGGGAGCAATGGAGGCTGATAGTAATTGCTTTACAAGAGATACAGTAATTGATGCTCTGAGGATTTATTTCAAAGCAGGGAAGTGAATTAGGAACCTGCTGCATCTGGATTTGCGTGGCTCTGATGAAGTCACTGCGTCTTTGTGTCTTGGTTTTCAGCTAAACTGTTCCTAATGAGAATGCTAATAATTACAGTGGGACTAAATTGTTTTAGGGACACAAGAGGATGAGAGACGAATTTGGATTTCATTTAAAGCCACAGTCACCTTTGTGCTGCCAATCCTGAGAGATGGGAGGAGCAGGAAATGCACCTGAACCCATCCGAGACAGCTCCTTCCTGCTCTGGGGAGATTGTAAAGAGCTACAAACTCCATCTGATGGTATTTTTGGGATAAAGCTTTGTTAAGGCTGGGCCCACACACCTTGGGAGCCAGTCCTGCCGTGCAGAGAGGCTTTTCAGGTCCAGAAATCTTCCAGAAATCCAAGGAAATCTGTGTGTGGATACCTGAAAATACAAGGAATGTAGGGTAAGCCACAGCAAATGTTACCCTGCTTCATCCAGCAGCCAAAACCAGTTTTCTGAGCATCCACAGAGCCCAGAACAGCAGAACCTGAATGGAAACAATCCCTGGATTCCAAACCATAATATCCCAGCCATCTGATTCAATACCTGGCTGCCAGTTATCCCAAACCATTCCAGGCCCAACGAGCACCACTCCACAGGCAGTTTGGTATTCCCAGAGCAATGAGATGCCAAAAGTGCCCCAAAAATGCTGCCAGCACAGCCTGGGAAGGGCCAGCACCGCTGGGGGATCTCCATGGTGACAGCGTGTGTCACATCCCTGAGTTGGACCTGAGTGATCATTTCCATCCTTTCATCTGATCCTCGCTTCTTATCTTTGCCTCTGAGTTCCTAATGGAGAGGAATTGACAAACATCCTCCTGTTGCTTAGAGGAAAAGCAATTTTTTCTCATCTGCACTCCTGCAACTTAATTTGATGTTGGAGCTTTTGCAGGAAGAGCTCTCGTGGAAGGCAGGAATTTGCTTTCTACACACACAGAGACAGCTTTCAACTGGGCTGGAGATGGGATAAAAAAAAACCTTCCTAAAAACATCCCAAAAGCTCCAAAAAAAGCCCCTTCCCTAAATCTGTGCCCCTACACCCCCAGTTCTTCCCAGCCCTGTTTCTCCCAGTGCAGAAATCCCACAAATGACCTCAGCTCTTCCTCATTTCTGCTTATGGCATCAGCAAAGGAACTGAATCCAGGCCTTTCAGGAGCTGTAATCTGGAGAAAAACCCTGCTGGGATGTCAGAGCAATCTGAGCAATGTGTCACTCTGTGGCAGGATCGGTGGATGTTGATTTTGGAGGAGTCACCACGCAGCAAAGCTGAAATTCCCTGGACGGTGCCATGGATCCTCCCCGTCCCTCCTCCTCGTGCCCTCTAACTCTGTGCTCATTAGAAAAGCTGAACATTTTTCAGCTTGGCTCATTACAAACTCCAGTATGGGTTTGCAAACTCCTCAGCTGGGTTCTGTCACGTTTTGGGCTGTTCAGGAATGTCTTTGGGAGATGAGCCCCAAAACTGTGCAGGGAATCTCGGCGGTGGGAGAGCAATGACCCAGCCGGGGCAGCCAGTGGGACATGGTGCTGTGTGACAAAGCAGGATAATGGCAATTAAAATGGGGTTATCAGCTCTAAAAGTGCTCCTGAGACACTCCTGAGACACTCTCCCAGCCTGTCCTGAGGGCACAGGGAATCCAGACCCACTCTGTGTGACACCATGAGGAGCAGGGACTGACTGCTGTGCACGCACCCACCCACCCACCACCTCATTTTTGCGTTTAATCCACTTCTTACTGGAGAAATAAACACAACGGATCACTAAAGTGCTGTTCCCAGCGCTCTGCAGTCCCCTGCTCCCCGTCCCAGCACAGTCCCTGTTATCTAACACCTGGTAGGGGATTTAAAAGGAGCTCTTCATCTCGTTTCATACATTAGCGCTAAGTTTAGCTTCTGTAGGTAACAGTTTCTGTTTGAACTAATAAAGGGGTATGTTTAGAATCTCAGGGGCACACTCTCTGCTCATTTGAAACAAATGAGGATTATATAAGGAGGAACAGGAGATACAAATAGGATTCATAAAATTAATTGGCTCTAAGCTTCAGCAAGAGGAGCCATTAAAAGTGATGAGTGTCCGCTCCCCTCGGACAGCCCTGGGGACAGCAGGGCCAGGCCTGAGCTGAATCCCCCTAATTTCATTTGAAACACCCTCTATTTTGTACATATAAACCTTCTGAAACAGCTGCCACCTGTTCTCCCTTCAGTCACCGAGCACTGAGCTAAGGGCACTCGGTTCAGTTCCCACCACAACGCCCAACCTGAATCCGGCTCTGAGTGTCCTTTTCATTGCAGAGCTCAATAAAAACTCACCCTAAGCCGTGCCATACAAACAGGAAAGGAGTGAAAGGCCTGAGGAAGCTGCTGAGGAGCTGGAGCCCTTCTCCTGGCTCTGCAGAGGAGCAGAAACTCTGGCCACAGCTCTGGACGGGCTCCCTTGGGCTTCCCTGGATGTGCATCCCAGCTGAGATCTCGCCACAGAGATTCCATCACCAGCCAGAAATTAAAATAAACGCAAGGAAAACCTCTCTTGCACCTACTCAACACCAGCAGTAGTGGAAGCTCCTTGTGTTGCTGAGGGCTGTCCCTGCATCCCCAAACTCTGCTCTCAGCAGAGAGCCACCCACTCCGCCCGGGCTCCGTGCTGCTGCTCACACCCAAATTTAGGAGCAGCAGCGATCCCTTCATGCATTTTTCAAAAGAACTGGGCTGTGCATGTGGTTTTTAGATTATCCCACGGCACGAGCTAGGATTAAAATGAAAATCTCCCTCTAGATCTCGCCGTGTCTGGGAGTCCTGCAGCTCTCCAGACGCGGCTGCTATTTAAAGGATAATGTTCCATTGCCAGGTGTCACCTGCTCCTCAGTGTGGGTTCTGAGCTTCTTCTCAAACACATTTATGGGTTCTGAGCCTCTCCTCACACACATTTACAGGTTCTGAGCCTCTCCTTACACACATTTACGGGTTCTGAGCCTCTCCTCACACACATTTATGGGTTCTGAGCTTCTTCTCACACTCATTTATGGGTTCTGAGCCTCTCCTCACACACATTTACGGGTTCTGAGCCTCTCCTCACACACATTTATGGGTTCTGAGCCTCTCCTCACACTCATTTATGGGTTCTGAGCCTGTGCTTTCAGTCATCTACGGGTTCTGC
>VZRP01013984.1:1422-12725 GCA_013397995.1 Malurus elegans | reverse complement strand
CTGAGCCTCTCCTCCCCCTCATTTAGGGGTTCTGAGCCTCTCCTCACACTCATTTATGGGTTCTGAGCCTCTCCTCACACTCATTTATGGGTTCTGAGCCTGTGTTTTCAGCTGGAACCCCAGAGCCCAGGGCAGGGGGTTGCTCTGGGCGGAACAAAAGCCTCGTGGCTTTTCCTAGCTAGAATGAAACCCACTTTAGCAATTATTCATCGCCTCGCACACGTCCTTGCAGACAGTGGAGCTGACTTGGCAGACTGCAGCTAATTGGGTTTACAGTAGAATGAAGCTTTGATTAAAGTGCCTGGCTTAAAAAAAAAATACTCCAAAAAACCCCCCCCAGCCCTTCTAACATTACTCTGGAGCATGTAAAACAACCACCCCACATCTTAGCAGAGGAGAAAGGCAGGGATTTTGATTGCTTTCCCAAGCAAAGGCCCACAAGTGAATAATTGGGAGCGTTTGATGTGCTGCATTCTGATCCATAATTCAGCGGCGGCAGAGCGGCTGCGAGCTGACATTTTGGGGGTTTTGAAATGGAAAAAAAACCCTGCAGCCACCCAGGGGAGGGCTCCTGCTCAAGGTGGGCACCGAACAAAAGGTGCGAAGGAAAACGCTCCGAAGCTGACGCACAAAAACCTTGGAAAATGCAAATGAGCGTGGCCTCGAGTTTACCGTGTAAATAATTCAAATTCCACCCCGCTGATTTATGAAAATAACAAGACATATTTAATGAGCCCAGCAGGCAGCAGGTGTCTCGATTTTTACATGTTAAGGGCAAAAATCAAAAGGCAGAAGCTTTTTCCTGTTTCATGGTCACAGATTAGAAGAAAAGCTCTTTTCTGTGCCACAGGCATGGGCTGTGCTCAGCAGTTTGGCTGCTCCAGGGAGGCTCTTGGGGATGTTACATCCATTCCATCCATCCCACACAGCCACGTGGGCACCTCCCACTGTCCCAGGGTGCTCCCAGCCCCAATGTCCAGGGATGGAACAGCCACAGCCACTCTGGGCACCCCGTGCCAGTCAGGGTTTTGTGTCAGGCTCGTGTAAAACCCAACCGAGTCATGACCCTACAAAGTGTGAATTATCTCCTGAGGTTATTCAGTGCAAGGACAAGACAGGAAGCAATGACATGGCCACTGTGCCTTTCTCCTGGAATTGGGGGACAGGGAGAGCCTTCCCCAGGGGTTCACCCCGCAGGCTCCAGGAAAGCTGTCCCACCAGAAAACCCCCATGGCAGAGCAAAGCCAGCCCTGCAGCCCTTCCCAGGGCGTCAGGATCCGCTTAACTCAAGCAGAAGTCGTTATGGTTCCTTAACCGAATCTCAGAGTGCAAAAGAAACAAGAGGCAAGAGTGTATTCAAAATCATGAGCAATTTTATTGGATTTACATGATAGTAGAGAGTGAGAGGGAGGAAAAGAGAGAAAGTGAGAGAGAGAGAGAAGTTATAGCTACCAACGGCTCAGACGAGCTCCTCGAGGTCCGGATTCCATGGATTCATCTAAGTCCGTTGGGGAGATCTCATCAGGGTCTTTTCAGAGAGACTCTTTATAGTCTTTTCGAAAGTGTACGGCAGGGGAAAACCGGCCAAGAGGTGGGGAAAGAATGCCCATTGTTTTGCAAGGTGTACAGCACAAACCATGCAGTTCTCCTCCACCTTCACAGTAAAACAGTCCAGTTGTTCATAGCTTACACCTTGTTCAGCAGCCTGGGAACTGGCCCTTGGCAGACATCCCACCTTGATCTGGCCCGGACTTCTTTGAGCAAAATTCCCTCTTCACCCCTTGGGGTGTTCAGTCTCTGTCCATCTCGATGATAATGAGACAGTTGAGGGATTTCTGCACAGTCTCTTACACAGGGCTGTCTCCATCCTCCCCAATCTGCTGCAGAGCAGGGGACACCAGGCAGGAGCTCCCTGACAGGGGACAGGGACATCCGTCACCCTGGGTGCCACCTCCCGGCCACCACCGCGTGTCACCCGCAGCCGTTGCCATGGCAATTGGAAAATCATTAAAAATAAATAAACTCGTTTTTATGACACAGCTCCCGGCGCGCCTGGCTTCTGCCAGCGCCTGAAATTTGGCCTGTTTGGTTAATTTGATGGGATGCCACGAGTGAGGGCCTGATTGGAAACCACAAGTCATTTTTCTCCTTGGGAGAGTGGATAACTGAGTCTATTAATCCAACAATACATTTAAGCTGAGTTATTGTGACAAGGGACTTCCATTATCCATTTCATCGAGTCGCAAACTGTCAGAATAAATCTCAGGGGGTTCAGGAAAAAAGCTGCCTGCCTTTGTTGGCTGTTTTTATATGCCACAACAGTTTAATTTGGCTCACTTTAACTCGTGATACTGTACAGGAAACCTGCTGCAGAAAATGGCAACTTTATGCTCATCAAAGTTTTTAAAAAATGAGGCAGGACAGTAAAGTTTGACCACCTAGCAGTGACATTGATTTCAACAACCCTTTTTCTCTTTATACATTTCTGATTTTTCACCATAACTGGCTCTCCTTTGCCATCAATTAACATCTGCAAATTCAAAAGTGCTTTCTTAAAGCTCTGGTTTTATCTTGCTCACAAACAAGTTGACTTATAACGAGAATTAATCAACAAAAAGCATAAAATGGAAGCAAGAGTATCCAGCTTAGGATGTCAAATTGGAATTCACAAGGCAGGATTTAATTTTATGGCTCTACCAGTGACTTCACTGTGAGGCAACCAACGTTCCCACCAGGGCTGCAGATGATGATAATCCCTCATTATCCTTTATTTGCTTGGTTTTGAAATGAAACTTGTTCTAGAAGAACCAAATTTATTGATACAAGTGGCTGTGAAGTCTGGAGGGCAGAAAGGTTGAAGCTGCAACAGAGGAGGAGGAGGAGGAGGAGGAGGAGGAGGAGGAGAAAGAGGAGAGGGAGGAGAAGAAGGGGAAACAGAAGGAAGGAGGAGGAGGAGAAGGAGAGGAAGGAGGAGAAGGAGGAAGAGAAGGAAGGAGGAGAAGGAGAGGAAGGAGGAGAAGGAGCCAGCATCACTCACAGCCTGCAAAACAAACATGGAAAATTCCCAGTGAATTCCAGCCCCCGTGTGCTCACACCCAGCAGTGAAGGAGGAGGTGACACCACGCCAAGAGCTGCCTGGGGAGTTTGTTTTTCATCTGTCCCCGCAGCTGCAGCCCTGGCCAGTCCCCCCAGAACGGGACCTTTGAGGTTTCTCCTGCAGCACTGACACTTTAACCCCAGCCCAGCACTCTGCTGCCAATTATTCCCCTCAAGTTTCATTTCAAAGGCTCTGTGAGCTGCAGGAAGCCCGGAGAGAGGCAGATCCACGCACAGCAACACCCCCCGCACTCTAATTACAGCCTTTACAGATAAATATTAGTTTTGAGAAGTGAATTCTAAAGGTTTTTAAGCGGTGCTCAAAGCTGGCCGTGCTCCCACGCAAAACGCACGCAGAAGTTCAAAACCCAAGAGCACTGGAGGGAGAAAATAATAAAATCAAACTCAAAGAGTTTGTGAAGGGCAGATAAAGCCCATGGTTGGAGGCAGCTGTGGGTTTGGAGTGCAGGGATGGCACAGGGGATGCTGTGCCAGGGCAGCAGTGCCAGGTTTGCAGGAGTTCCCCGAGCCCAGGCTGGACAAATGGACAGCCAGACCTGTGGTCTGCAGGGGCTGTGCTCTGTGTTGGGTTAAAACCAAATATTTTGGCGTGGAATATCTCCAGCCTTGCACACCCAGGGGCGAGGACAAAGGGAAAAAGCTGTCATAAAGTCCTTTCCATCTTGGACTGATTTCTTTACAAAAGAGTTTGCTAAGAAATAAACATCGTGACTTCAAGTGCTTTTAATTCCACCCTCTCAGCACTATTGCTGTGAAACAATGAAATCTCTAATTCCTGCTCTTGCCCAAAGTCATCGTTTGGTCTCAGGAGGTGGTCGGCAGCTCAGTACAAAATGTCAGTGTCACAACTTCACAGCTCCAGCCCGCTTTTGATCAGATCTGGGGAGTGAGAAGAGATGCAATATGCTCCTTCCTTTACTGTCACTGCAGAGTATTCATTAGCTTTAATTATTTTTTAGGTTCTAAGGGGAACCATTAAAAAAATTAATCACAAATGGAGGGAACAGCAGCCGTATGTGGCCATAAAAAGACAATAAAGCATTTTAGGATCCACACTTGTTATGATTTACACTCCAAACAGGACTAGAAGTAGCATATGGTGATTGCCAAGAAGTAACATTTATTATAAAAACACCGAGATTTATCTCCCAGCTTGGTTGGGTGCGAGAAGCCACAATTAATTTAACAGATATTCCAATTGTTTTAATACCAGAACTGTTTTGTGGTTTTTTGTACCAAGCCGGGCTACTCCAAACCTCAGCTTGTTTTTCCCATAAATACACCCTTTAGATGGTTTTTGCTCAGATTCCAGCTGAACTGTTCCCATCCCTGCATGCAGGAAGGGTTAGACACAGGTCAGCTGCTGCTCGGGGGCACCCTGTGTGTCACCAGCTCTGTGTCACCAGCACAAAGTGCCACCTCTGACCCCAGCACTGCGCTCCACATGCCCAAAAGGACCCTCCATTAATTCAAGGGTTGCTTGCATTTCAGCATCTCACACTTAGCAAATATCTAATTAGTACCCACAATCAGGGTGTTATTTTTACTGTAAATAAGGAAAGCAGTATGTAAAATTATCACCTTCATTTGTTCTTGCTGGCAGAACGCAGGGAGGAAAATCAGAAAAAGCAGGAACTGACAGCAGAGAAACATCTCCAGGAAGGTGCCACAAATATCCTGTTAAAAAGTGGAAATCCTGACATTTTAAAAGATATTTTACAGCTTCTCTGGAATACACCTTGAGGAGCAGGACAGGATACAGCCACTGGGGAGGAGGAGACCCAGGGCTAGCAGGATGGATCCCACAGACAGCATCAATCCCTGGGGCAGCACAGAATCCCCTGGATTTCCATCCTGACACCCAGCAGGCTCTCAGGCACAGCCAAATTCTGCTTTCAGGGTTTGTGCAAGCGAATTTTGAACTCAGCACTAAGGGACTCAAGTGGAACTGCCTCGATAAATACCCAGAAATAGAGGAGAGCTGGATGGCAATGACCTCTCCTTCTTTATTTACTGTCCAATTCAATATTTTTCATTCCCCTGATCCAATCCAATCCAATCCAACCTCCACCAATATCCTGAAATATCAGCCCAGACACGATCCCTGCTGGCACCAGGATGCTGCTGCTGGGGAAGGGCTGGGTTTAGGGAGCCAAAGCCAAGGCTCAGAGCAGTGACAGGGAAAGGCTCAGGATTAAACCATCTCATCCTCCTGGTCTGAAAAGGAGAAGTTCCAGTGCTGAGGGTTCCTCTGACGGCCCCACTGCTGCTCCTCCTGGCTTTGCAGCCTCTCTCCTCCTTTCCCTCTCCAGTCTGATCGTGTTTGAAATCTGGGAGACAAAAAGGTCAATGTTGTAAAGGAACTGCTGTGTCCTCTTCCTTCCTTTCCCTCCAGCTCAAGGGAAATGCAAGGAGTGGGTTTGCAGTTCCTCTGAAGGAAAGGGAATTGCTCTGCCTCACCCATTCCAGAGGGGCAGGGGCACAGTCCCACCCCACAGAGATGTGTCCCCTCTCCTTGTCCTGCACTGAGCTTTGTGCTCAGGGTCTGCAAACAGAGAGAATGGACAGAGCTAAAAACCATCACCTTCAGCCTCTCCTCCAAAAAACCCTGCACAGACAGACAGACAAACCAACAAAACCTTCCTTAAAAAAGGCCAAAATGAACATTAGGACGAGCTGGAGGTGATGAACAGCTCCTTCAGCCCACACTGTGCTGCTCCTGCTCGGTGCCAGCACAGACACAACACACGGGGCAGCTCCCAGGCTGGCAGCAATCCTGTCCCCAGTGCAATTCCACTGTGGGAGCGACAGCACTGGGGTATTTATTTCAATTAAGTCGTTTAAAGCACCAGATCTAAACAGAGCTGAAGGCAAAGGATTGGGTTATTCAGAATTATCCTGCATCCGAATTACACTGGCTCTATAGTTCTATATTGTACTCAGACATTATATGGAATTAGTCACAACAGGGAGAAAGAATCAATCAGTCCTGGCTAAGGAATTGAGATAATAATGACTCATTTGACGAGATTGCTCTGGAAAATTAATAATGACGGCGGTAATTACTAACCTGGGATGGCTGCAGCGCTCATTATTCTCCCCTTGCTCCGTTGAATGTTAAGCATTATGAAGACATTTGTTGGAGAGTTTTGTCTGCAGCTTTTCATCCCAGTGAGGGCTCGGAGCTCCGAGATCTGTCCTCCTGTGACCCCAAAGAGCACCCCAAAACAGCGGGAATGTCTGATCCATGGCACAGAGAGCAGCTCGGGAACCCTTTATTGATGAGGGTGAATGTCTAATTGGGGCAGCTCTGCAGCCTCTGCTCAGCAGCACCAGGAGCTCCTCGGGGAGGGAAATGCTGATGAACCACAAGATCTCCCTGGTTCATTACCTGCTTTACTACCCCAGGGTCCAGGATCGATCTTTGGGCTGAAAACAGCTCAAACTGGTCCCTTTCAGAGCCAACCCAGCCCTCTCCTCCACCAGGGACACACCTCAGGGTCCCAGAGAGCAGCAGCTCCTCCCCAGGAGCGCAGTGGTACCCAGGGCTGGAGCCATCTCCAGCTGAACAGCTCCTGAGGGCACCTGGGGGATGGAAAATGTTCTTTAATACAACCTCGGAGAGTTGTATTAATGTGAGAAGAGTGTATTAAAGAGAGGGGAGTGAGAAGAGAAGCAATATGCTCCTTCCTTTACTGTCACTGCAGAGTATTCATTAGCTTTAATTATTTTTTAGGTTCTAGGGGGAAACATTAAAAAACAGAAAAAAAATGGGCTCTAAACGGCCACGAGTGACCAACAGAGGGGCTGTGGAGCAGCTGTGCTCTCCAACAGCTGCTCCACTCCCCGGAGTGCCCTGCAGGACTGATTTGTGTTGGAAGGTTCTGCAGAGGGTTCCCTTTTGCTAGGGAAGGTCCTGGAACAGGCAGGAGAAGGAAAGGAAGCTCCTTATTAATGCTGAAGGGAAATAAATTTATAATTTTCTGACCAAGGCTGAGATTTTTCACTCAGAGCAGCAGCTCCCACCCTGGACTGAGGAATTTTGAGCCCTTCTTCAGCTTTCCCAATTATTTCCCATTTTAATGCCAAATTCTTTTTCCCAAAATCGCTTTCAGCCCAGCCGTGGAACAGCCTGGATGAAAACAATCCAATACAAAACCTTAAAATCCCAGTTTTTCCTTTTCAACCTCTTTTTCCCCATTGCCAGAACAGATCCTGGTTCCTGATGACACTGAAATCCATCTCCAGAGGAAATGGGATTTGGATCTGCTCCCCAGGGTCGGTGCCTCATGATCCAGTGGTTTTATTAATTTTTTCAATTAATGCAGGAGGGAAGCAACACACCAGCGGGCTGCATTTGCTGTGTTAGCTCTGCCCACTGCCTGAATATTTAAAAAAATAACCCAAACTAGAGCTCACCTTTAGCATTTCCCATCAGATTTCACAGTATTTCAGAGAGAAGGTCAACGAAATTAAATGAGATGCATCAGCTCGACAGGAAGCCAAGAATTACCAAGGTTTTACAGCCTTTAACCCAGCAGGACAATGTGAGCAGAGACCTGTCCCAGAGCCAGCGGGTCCATCCTACTGCCCCCATGCCCTGATTCCAGCCCCACAGGGAACCACGACACTTCTGAAGGGTTCAGGAGCAAACAGAGATTCCCAAAGAATTTGGGACACAGAGATTCCCAAAGAATTTGGGACATCATCCTGCTGGATGCTGAGCTCTTTCGAGCACCAGGATGGGGCTGCCTCCATCAAACTCTTCTCACCATCGGTGCTCCCAACAGGAAGGGAATGATTCGGGAGTCTGAGTCCAGCTCAAGTGCTGAATTCTGGCAGTGAGTGGCCTGAGGAGGTGGGAAATCCTGCTCTGTGTGAGGCAGGGATGCCGAGGAGCTGTGCAGCACAGATGGAACTCACCGGGCTCAGCCGCCACTGGAACCGTCCTTCAGAGTCCCCTCCACGTGGGGATGGCACCTGTGAGTGCATTCCAAGAGCCGGCCCGAATTTAGTGCCCTTCCATCCTGCCCGGCTCCAGCACCCCAAATGATCCGTGTGTGCTCCAGCATCCCAAATAATCCGTGTGTGCTCCAGTATCCCGAATGATCCACATCTGCTCCAGTATCCCAAATGATCCATGTGTGCTCCAATATCCCAAATGATCCGTATGTGCTCCAGCATCCCAAATAATCCATGTGTGCTTCAACACCCCAAATGATCCACATCTGCTCCAGCATCCCAAATGATCATCTGTGCTTCAATATCCCAAACAACCCACATCTGCTCCAACACCCCAAATAATCCACATCTGCTCCAGCATCCCAAATGATTCTTGTGTGCTCCAACGCCCCAAATAATCCACGTGTGCTCCAGCATCCCAAATGTTCCATGTCTGCTCCGACATCCCAAATAATCCACATCTGCTCCAACATCCCAAATGATCTATGTCTGCTCCGACACCCCAAACTATCTTGCTCCAACACCCCAAATAATTCACATCTGCTCCAACACCCCAAATAATCCACATCTGCTCCAACATCCCAAATGATCCCCGTCTGCTCCAACACCCCAAATGATCCCTGTCTGCTCCGGCGTTGCCTTCTCCCGCATAAACAGAGGCACCAAACTCCTGCTCACGAGTGCAGGCGAGCTCCGAGAGTTAATTATTGTAATTACCAATTGAACAGACTCCGAATGCTAATCTATTGTAAAGTGGCCCGTTAATTGGTGTTAAACTGCCATTAACCTGCCATTTCCCGTGTTTTCACGCTGACCCGGAGCACAGCACCGTGGAAAACCCGATCCGTTTCTCATTCCCGACAATCACCACCACGGCGTTCAGATTTGGAGAAGAATTAGGAAAAAAAAAAAAAAAAAATCTACACACCTGGAATTGAAGTTACTCTAACAAAGGAAAGCCTCATTCTGCTGCTTTAAAGTGCAGTGTTTTTACAGCGTAGGAGCGGAGTGTCCGTGGTTTTTCCGTGCAGTGTTTGTGCCGCGCTCCTCCTGGAGCTGGGCTTTGCCAGGCTGGGCTGGCACTGCCATCGGGGCACTGACTCTACTCCTGAGCTGAGATTTGCGGCAGGAGAAGGTTCCCTGTGCAGCCAAGGCTTCCCCCATCCTCCCCGGGATTCTCCCGTCCCAGCCCGGGGGCTCCAGCCCCGGTCCTGCCCAGCATCACCATCCAAACCCGGCAGGATCAGCACCACACCCCTGAACACTCCAGAATCACCCAGAGCTGCCCCCGAGGAGCTCCTGGAGAAAAGGGGGCACATCTCAGTCTGTCCTTTCCACCTTTGCCTCCAGCCATTGCCCAGTGTCTGAGCTGTAATTTACAGGAGTTACAGGAGACAAAAGGCTGCCTGAGGGACTTTGCAGAGGTCAGCTATGAAATCCAGGTGCCCAGCAGGGCAGTGAACTTCTGCTTCAACCTGCTGCAAGAGGCAGAGCTGGAATTTCCATTTCAGACACCCATCATTTTGGGTCCCTTCCCAAAATCTGTCACTGAAGTGCCTGACCTGCCAGAGCCCTTCTCAGGTTATCTCACCCGACTGAAAGTTATCTACACTAAGAGTTTGTTCTTTTTATTTTATATACCTGGCTATAAAAGTTCATGGGAACTTGAAATGACCTTTAGAAAGTCCCGAAAATTATTCATTTCCTTAAAAATTCCCCATTACTCACCAGCACATCGCCTCCCTCTCCATGTGAGATCCCACTGCACCCACTTCAGCATCCCTCACCAGAGCACGCAGGACAGAATTTCCCAATTTAAAAGATGTGCAAGAGTTTGAAAGGAGTTTGAAGAGAGTGAAGAGTTTGGACAGGGGAGCAGTGGATTTTTTATATGCTAATCCAAACCCCTTGGTGTTCAGTTACCTTTAAAATCAGGTCTAGGATATGAGAGAAGGGAAAAAAAAAAGGTCAGCTGTACAAAAATAATGTGGAAATGGAGACTTGCCCTGTCCTGAGACTCCTTCCACGGTGTTTTAGTGATAACCAGGAAAACAAAGCCTTTGTCATTCAGGATTGCCTCCAGGTCCTTGTACTCCTTGCCAGGGCAGGGCTGTTGTTGCAGCTCATTTATGTCATTTTTCACTTCCCTTCCACAACCCTTCCATCACCTGCCCTGGCGTGCTGAATTTCCAACCAGATTGTCCTGAGAAGTACAAAAAGCAAAGAAATAAAGCCTGCAGTGCCATCAATAATAAACACAGGAAGCTTCTAGAGGTGCGAATCCATCTCATTCAACGTCTCCTGCTGCTGATGGGTATTATTCCTCCATTCAGGCTTCTCCAAGCCATCTATTCATCACTTTCCTTCCTGGCACTGGCAGCACGCCTCAGTCCACCTGCAGGAGCCTCCTGTCTCCTCTTCATCACAAAAATGTGCAGCTCTTCTGTCTGATACCATTTAGTGCCACTCAGCTGCTCACCCACAGGAAATTCCCATTTATTGGAGCCCGCAGAGGGTCTGTTCCCCTGATAAACGGATCCCTGTAAAAGACAGCCATTCCTTCTCTCGGGAGCAGAGACTGGAGCATCAGCTCTGGGCAGAACAACCACAGAACTGCCCAGCAGAGCAAGATCTGTGCCAGCACTCCCACATGGATGGAGGCAGAGTTAATTCCCAGCTCTGACCCCGATCCCACTCTGGGTGTCCCCTCCCACCCTGGGAATGCTGTTCCACCTGATGGAAGCAGAGTTAATTCTCAGCTCTGACCCCGATCCCACTCTGGGTGTCCCCTCCCACCCTGGGAATGCTGTTCCACCTGATGGGAGCAGAGTTAATTCTCAGCTCTGACCCCGATCCCACTCTGGGTGTCCCCTCCATCCTGGGATGTTCCTGAGCAGCTGCTGCACGAAGCCCCTGGAGCTGCGAGTGTTGAACACCTCCCAGCTGAGACTGTGCCCTGGGAGTGGTGTCCGGGGTCCCTGGCATTCCCTGGCAGTCCCTGGGTGTCCCTGGCATTCCCTGGCTCTCCCGGGCACTCCCTGGCTCTCCCTGGCATTCCCTGGCATTCTCTGGCTCTCCCTGGCAGTCCCTGGTTATCCCTGGCAGTCCCTGGCTGTCCCTGGCATTCCCTGGCATTCCCTGGCTCTCCCTGGCATTCCCTGGCATTCCCTGGCTGTCCCTGGCATTCCCTGGCTCTCCCTGGCATTCCCTGGCATTCCCTGGCT